>RJWM01043966.1:0-13517 GCA_004363535.1 Dasyprocta punctata | reverse complement strand
GACCTAACATTTTTGGCAAGAGTACTTCTAGATACAAAACCTGTTAAGAAAAATGATTAACATTTTAAAGAACAGTGTTAAGAAAAATGATTGTGCATTTTATTTCTTTGGTACAAGGGTACTATGTATTACTCAAAACTTGATGTACATGGTAATAAAATGAGAAAGATGCACAAACACACATGCAAATGCCTATTGCATTAGACATTTGTATAAATATATTTAAATAGAAATGATAAACAATTTTGTGATGATATATTTATGTGGTTTTCTCTCATACTCTCAATCAACTGAATTCATTTTACTTGAAAAGACGTGATGATTTTAAGCTAAAAGAAACACACTTGGTTCTTTACCATTTACTTTGTTTATTTTTATATTTTACTGGTACATGTTTGCAGTACCTAATGACTATACTCACTGTGGCAGGTGAGCACATGCGCACAACACATCTCAATTTTGCTTCATCCATTTTCCCTCCTCTCCCTGCACCCTCTCTCCATTTCTTGATCACTATCTCATTTCTAAAGGATCTGCTTAACTTCTTATTGTCTATTTTTTATTTTGCTCTTTATCTATATTTGAGGTCTCTCAATGTGCATGTATACATGGGAAATCATTTCATTGTTTTTCTGTTATAAAAATAAGCCAAGATAGCATGGTGCATGGAATCTCATGACTAGCATCCAAGAATAATGAGTTTAAATGCAGTGAAACAAATTTAAAGTTACATGGAAAAGGGAAAATTTATCCTTCCAGTGGTATACAATTGTGTCTCTAATCTTGTTCAAAAAAATAGAAATGTCAGGCAAGCACCTGAAATCCAAGCACTTTGGGAAGGTGCAGTAGAAGTTCAAACCCACCATGGGTAACATTTTGCTCAGTGAGACACTGATGCAAATTTTTTAAAAGATGCTTGAAATATAGTTCAGGGTGAAGTTCGTAGATTGAATCCTCAGTACCACAGTAAAGGTATCATACAGTTACAAGTTTCCACCATCATAAGAATTGGTGTAAAAATTCTATCTTATCACTAGGTATGGTAGTGCAAGCCTGTAGTCCCAGCACTCAGGAGGCTGAGGCAGGAGGACTGCTGTGATTTTTTTTTTCTTTTGTACCAGGAATCAAACTCACGACCTCGCACCTGCCAGGCAGATGCTTAGGCCACTGACCTAAATTCCCAGCCCTACTATTTTTTGAGACAGGGACTCACTATGCAGTTCAGGATGGCTTTGAACTCACTTTGTAACCCAGGTTGGTCTCAAACTCACAATGATCCTCCTACGTCAGCCACTCACGTGCTGGGATTAAAGGCATGTGCCACCACACCCAGCAATTGTTGTGAATTTGAAACCAGTCAGGGCTACAAGTGAGATCAAGCCCAGCCTGAACTGCATGGTGAGAACCTGTCTCAAAAATAAAAGTGTTTATCTACATGGACAGGGTATCACAAAAACAGGAAAGAAGAATTTCATGACTTGAAGTTTATGTATATATATTGATAGACAAATACAGTTTATGCATACTTTAATGTTTTGGAAGTGTTAACATACTGTGATGAGACTACAAATTTGAGACTTTAAAAATATTCATCATAGAATTCCCGAGAAAATCATGGTATTTGAATTTAAACAAGTTTCCCTCTATGCACAGCCTAATTTACCATAAAAATATTTTTGTTTTAGAAAATTATTAGAAGTGTTTCTTTAGTTAACCAAATATAAACAAATAGCCATTCATTTATTGACTACGACTCTACTATTAATATAAATTTAAATGTTACTGTGGATAAATGTAAATTACTATAGCAGTTGGTTTGTAATCTAAAGAGTTGCTTTTCTTGCACTGTGGTTGTCCAAATCTGATAAGTTTCACTGTATAAACAATGTCTCAGGGGAAAAACAATGAAGTGAGTTTCTGTAAAATTCTTGCCTGGTCTTGCCTGGTTGCTTCAGCAACCAGGTGACAAAATGTGACATAATAGGGGCAAAACTCTTTTAAATACCTGCACTGAAACTAGAACATCTACTACAGTGATACGTACATTTACAAATTTAATTGGTTTTAGAATTCTGGGGAAGACAACCATGGTTATGTTTGCAAACATAAGTGTTCATGAATCATGGTATTATTGTACATCTAAACAAAGATTTTTCTTGTGAATCGGACAGCACGGTAGGCAAGAACAGTGGACATTGTTGGACACCGGCACTGGAAGGTGGAAGGACTTCTTTTGGTGGTCTCAAAGCAAGAAATCCTGGGAGGAATGAAGGTGATAAAATACTGTTCAAAAAATGGTAGTCAATCCTTTTTGAGTTGGAAGCATATCAGAAAATATTTGTGAGCCTGAAGATTATACTACATAAAAGTTAAAGATTTTATGTAAGAGGCAGGACTGAAAATTTCAATTACCAACATTAATAGGAATTGTAAAGACTTTAAAATTTTAAATTTTCAATGACAACTTCAAATTGAAATGAAACTACAAATATTTATCGCCAATATTTAGTAATTACAATTTTCTGCTTTTTTTCCAAAGTATCTCAAAGAATATTTCCTGACTTGTTGACTTTTTACAAATACAGTCATCACCTAAATATTTGAATTCAATTGGTATTATTTGAGATGGGCAGTAATATGATTTTTTTAAAAAAATTCCATCAGTGAATTCCTAATAGTTATCCAGAATTGACAAGTAATATTAAATAATTCACTTCATTAAAAGACAAAAAGCCAAAGTATGCCATTTAGTTACATGGTCCTTGAGGTCCTTTTCACTTTTGAAATTTTGATAAACTGAAATTTTGAAATAAAATCAAAATACAATTCCATTTTCCAAGGGATTAGTTTGTCACACACTACTGGATAAACTAGTAACCACTGTGGCATCTTTGTTAGATACTCAGTATTGAAAATTTTTTGTGATGGCATGGATAAAAACAGATAATAGTAACTTTGCTCTTAAAATTTTAGGAGTACTCTTTCATTATTTCAGAAGTTACTTATGGTTGAATGACTACACTAATGGTAGTGAAAACACATTAACTTCCAGAAGTTAATTTTTAAATTATGTTTGATTATACATTTATACACTAACACATTTTAATATTTATTTTCTCTCCACAAAGCACTAAACTCTAATTGTTTCACAGATACTAAATCAATTAACTGTCTGAACCCCTCTTTGAAACAGGTACTGTTACCTTCATTTGATAGAGTACGTCGTTGAAACTTAAAGAAAAACATTAATTTGCCTGAGTTTATACTTGAGTAATGTAAAATTGTAAATCTCTCAATTGTCTGTGCTGTTACTACTTAAAATGAAGCATAGTGTGGATCAAGGAAACTCAAAATACCAGTGTCTCACAGTTAGAAGCAATATAAAGTATTAAGCAATTTTACATAGAAAATTATTATAGAAATGGAATTATTTTAGTAGTGTCATTACAATGTCAATGTATATGATGTGCTTTATGGATTAAGCATGAAATTCCACTTATAATATTCACAAAAATAAAGTATTCCAGATAGCATTAGTAAAATAATACAACTAAATTTTAGCTGACTTTTTGTTAATCAGATCGGAAAGTCCTGCTTACCAAGTTATCCTGCACTTCCGTTTTGTGTTCTTAAGAGCTCTGTGACCAGACTATTGCTCACTGACAAACTCTCTAATTTGTTCCAAATTACCACAATTAAGAAAGGAGCTTTAAAACTTTCATCATGACATAAAAGCCGCATTTGGTTTGATAGGATTTTGCTGTGGCATTTTAAAATTAGTTTTAGCACATTTCTTTCCCTGTGGAAAAGTAAAACTATAGTAATTGGTCAACAATTGTAAAGATAGATTTAAGATCTTATTCTACTCTTGGTTTAGAATTGCAATTTTGTCACAAAGTTCACTAAGAAATTAAAACTTTTCAGTTTCCATTTTGATATGAAAGGAATTAAATTAACATTATATTATGTTTCTAAATAGAAGTATCTATTGAAAATGTCCTGTTTTAAGCATTAAAAAACCAAATTGGTAAATCACATAAGCCACTATTTATGGTTAGCATTGAAAACCCATTCCCCTAGAAAGAATTAAGAAAGAATTTTATATTAACTAGCAAATGTATGTTAATTTATGTCAATATTTGACCAGTGAATTCAGATATAAAACTTGTAACCAGGAAATATAATAGTGCATACTGTATATTCAACAATTTATACAAAATGTTCATAGAATTCTTATTTATTACACACAACACAGAAATAATCTAAATGTATAAGTGTAGGTTAGTAAAGTTTAATGAATTATCTTTTATGTGCTACAGGGAAATTATAAAATAATAATAATTTTTCTTTTAAAGAATATGTTACACTGTGAGAAATTAGTCAAATATTTAAAAGAAAGTAGACAGTGATATCCTGATTAAAAAACTGATTATTAAACGTGTATCTTTACAAAATACAAAACCATGAACAAGGGCACCTGTGCATCATGAGTAATGAGGTTTTTTTTGTTTTAAATACATGTTCTCTCTTTTCCAAACCTTTCCCAATCAATCGATATTCATTAATTTAACAATTTAAAAATACTATAAATGTGCAATATTTTTTAAATGTTACCTTTTTCTCCATGTAGTTTTTAAGAAAAAGTACCCAATTTAGGTACTAAAAACATTAATCTATGCTCATTTATACCTACAACATGCAGTTGTGCCTTATAGTTTTAATGGCACATGTTGTCCTGACGTAAATTATAAAAGATTATTGTTCAATTATGATGGTTTTGTCAACATCCATAATTGCCAGATTTTTAATTTCTCAAGATGCTTCAACTTAAAATGTGATCCATTGGCTTTCAGAACGTGAATAAGTCAAATATGGTGAGGTTTGGAAATTCATTTCTGTCACTTAATGCATGATATTGGGTGAATTAAGGGTGCTATCAAAACCAAAGTTTCCATATTTGTGAATTTGGAATAATTTTAAAAATCTTTCATATTTTTATATGTAGGAGAAAAACAGATTAGTTCATTTATTAGTCAGTGTTCTCAGGAGGAAAGGAACCAATAGGATAGGCATATATTGTATACATAGAAAGAGTTTTATTTTAAGGAATCAGCCTGTGCATCTAAGGAATCTGGTGAGTATAAACTTACGAGAAAATCTAGCAGCAAGAAGATTCAAGAAGGACTTACTCTTTGAGGCTAAAGGAAGGCAGGGTAAAGCCACAAGGAGAGTCAAGGTTGCAGGTGAAGCCTGCAGGAAATACGCTGGCAGAAATTCCTCTTGCTGGAGAAGTGGGCCTTTTCTGCTATTCGGGCACTTAACTAAAAGGATGAGGTTCATTCACATTCTGGGGGTGCATTCTGCAGTCAAAATCCACTGATTTAAAACAGATCTCATCACACAGTACACTCATAAAAATGCCCCAAATAATGTTTGACCACAGATGCCCCAAATAATGTTTGACAATGGGCAGTATGACCTAGCCAATTTGCCACAAGGCATTAACTATCACAGTTTTTATGTAGCATGATTCCTGGTTCAAAACTGTATTTATAGTGACTATTAGCTGGTAAAATCATTTGCTGGTCAGATATAAAATCTGTGCTGCTGCAATAACATATTTTAAATTGTACAGAGTTATTACAACTTTTGTTTAAATACTGTCAATTTAAAGAAAGGGTGTTAAGAACTTACTATGAATTTCTTTTATACATTACTTCTGTCAACACGAATACTTTGTTACTGAATGTCAGAAGAAAAGGTTCATAGGTAATTAAGTTAAAAAACTATGTTTGATCATGAATTTTAGCTCTTCTCAGAACTTATCGCTGGGTGTTTCATCAGGAATTTCTGCTTGTTCATCAATACTGTCTTTGATAATAAATACTAAATATCTTTTCCAAGAGATTCCACTCTTTTTAGGTGAGTTTTGGTTTTGATGGATCAGATGTGCTGCTAGCTCTTTGATGCTGAATTCTCCAGTCCAGAATATTGTGAAATACACTTGCAGTTTTTATTTTTGAAATATTTACAGTTGAAACAGTATGCCCTTTAGGCAGGTTGTTCTGTAATTCTGATACAAAGTTTTCTTCCAAAATTTTTTTTCTCACCACAATTCTAAGGAAAAACTATTTCTAGTATCAAAAGTTATTTTCAATCTATGTGCATGCTTGTAGCTTACTGGTACATATCCTCTACTGTTTTCCTAAAGCACTGCTTATGAGATATAAATTTTCTAAATGTTTACATGTGAAAATTCTTTACTCTGTTTTCACATATTTTGATAATTTGGCAGAATGTACATTTTCTCTATAGCTTCCTGTGTTGTTCAGAATCCCAAAGTAATTGATAATTGTGTTTCATTGTTATACCTCTCCTTTTCTTGTTCCTGTACCCACTTCTACCCCTTTCTGGACACTTGTAAGGTCGTCCCATCATTTCAGGTGTTCTTAAATTCTGATGAGATTTCTTGGACTAGATTATTATTCTGGCACATTCTATACTTCAAATCAGCACTACCAGGAACTTCATAGCACCCTTTCTTGGAAGTTTTGTTGTTGTCGTTGTTGTTGTTGCTGTTGTTGTTGTTTTGTGTGTGTGTGTGTTTCTGTAATAATAAATTTTATCATTCCATCTTCATTCATTTTCCTCTAAACTCTGTTTTAAAATGTAGATATCATCCTTCTTGAGACTATCTTACATAGCTTAATTATTATCTTTATATATTTTAATTATATAGAAATATTCCAGCTTTTTATCTATAATCTCACTCCATTTGCTTTGTGTCGGAAAGCTTCATAGAATTTAGTCAAAAGAAAAATGCAGGCACACATGCCATAAATCCAAACAGTAAAAATGATAAATAATACTATCAAACTAAAAAATATACTGTATCTTACTACCTTAAAGTACTGTCATAAGATCTTAGTGGCCAGGTTAAAGCATAGAATTTTAAGTCTCCTTAAAGTCCAATCCAAGAGAGTGCTGCACAGGGAAAGGTCATCATGATCTTGAAATATAATATGAAAATGTCTGTCTCAGAATAATATCACTTAGCATGCTAAGAACCACAGTGATGTCAAACTGAGTGAAAATAAGCTGATAAATATTAACATAAAGGACATAAATATTTTAGAATTGTTTGGTGACAATTTGAAAGTAGTCATGATACAACTATTTCAGTAATAATTATGGAAATGCATAAAACTAATGAAACTATAATATCTCAGGAAAAATAGAATATTTCAGCAAAAAGTATACAAAGAAATAATCAAATGGAAATGATAGAATTAAAAATTTCAATAATTAAAATACAAATCTTTCATGATGGTTGCAAAAACACAATGAGTTACCAAAAAGAAAGTATCCAGAAGCTTGAAGATGGAACTATTAATTATGTGATGTGGACAGAAACCGCTAATAGGTCCAAGGGGAGCCATAACATTAACATAGCCTGATATTTGAAAGATTGCAATTCCAGACACAGAGGAGAAAGTAGAGGAGGCTGAATAAGTAACTGAAGAAAACACTGGTTAAAAGTTTTTCAAGCACAGCAAGAAAAATTTAGTAATTTCAAGAAATTTAGAGTAGCTGAAACAGAATATACCTAAAGCAATCATGGCAAGACATCATAATTTTATGTCACAAAAGTAGAAGACACAGGAATAATCTTTAAAGAGCACAAAGAAAAAGGAAAATTCTTCTATTGTAAAAATATTTTAAACGGCAGCCTATTTGTCACCAGAATCCTTGCAGTTCTGAGAGAAGTAACAAAAGTTATTTCAAGAAATGAGATTAAAAAAATGTAAATTCAGAATCCTATATCCTGAAAAATAATCCCCAATGAATGTAAAAAGAATTTAGGAAAACTGAAGAAATTTATTGTCTTTAGACCTGTCTAAATGAAGTTTTCTAAATAGAGCAGATACAGAAAAAGAACTTCAGAGTATTAGGAAGAAAGAAAGAAAATGCAAGAAAAATACTGGCAAATACAAGATTTCCTTTTATCCTTGAGATTTCTGAGATGAATTTGATGTTTAAAGTAAAAATTGTAGATTCTTAGACACCTATGAACTACTAAAGTTGAATCAAGAAGATAAAAAATTCTAAATAACATAATATCACTCAATGAAATTAAAGATATGATTAAAAACCTACCAATACAGAAAAGACCAGGTCCTTATAGGTTTACTGCTGAATTCTATAAGAAATTTAGAGAAAAACTAATGCCATTACTCCTGAAACCCTTTAATTAAATCAAAATGGAAGCAATACTCACATTTCCGTCTGGAAGCAAGTATTACCCTCACACCAAAAACCAGGAAACAGTAAAACCAAAAAATGGAACTAGAGACCAATCTCCCTAATGAACATCAACACAAGCGTCCTCAATAAGATACTGGCAAACAGAATGCAGCAAATCATCCAGAAGACTGTAAAACATGACCATGTAAGATTCATCCCATGGATGCAGGGATGGTTCAACATATACAAATTCATAAATGTAATACACTATACCAATAGAATCAAAGACAAAAATCACCTAGTTATCGCAATATACACAAAAAAAGCATTTGAAAGTGTCCAACATCCATTCATGATGAAAACCCTACAAAAATTTGAATAAATGGTCTTTATCTCAATTGGATGAAAGCCATTAATGACAAATGACTAAGCCAACATCGTGTTAAATGGTCAAAAAACTGAAAGCCTTCACTCTAAAATCAGGAATAAGGCAAGGATGTTCACTATCAACACTCCTACTCAATAGATTTCTGAAAACATTAGCCAGACCAATTAGATAAGAGAAAGAAATAAATGGAATAAGGATAGGAAAGAAAGAATTTAAAATATCATTGTTTGATAATTACATGATACTCTACATAGAAGACCTCCAAAGTCAACACTCAAAAATCAATAGCATTCCTGCAGACAAATAACAAACTCACAGAGAGAGGAACTAGGGAAACCACACCTTTCACAATAGCTTTCTAAAAAAAGGAATACTGAGGAATCAATCTATTAAAAGAAGTAAAAGACATTTACATTGAAATTACAATTACAGTTCTCTGAAAAAGGAGAATGAAGAGCATATCAGAAACTGAAAATTGATCCCTTGCACTTGGGTGGGAACAAACAGAATAGTGAAAATGACTTTATTCCTAAAATTGTTATACAGATCTAATGCAATCCCAATCAACATACTCTGAGCATATCTCACAGAACTAAAGAAAACTTTAAAATTCATTTGGATTTAGAAGAGATCTGGAATAGCAAAAGCAATTCTGGGCAACTAAAATAAGGCAGCGGGCATCATATCCATGATTTGAAATTATAGTACAAAGCTGTTGTGATAAAGAAGACAGGAGAGAGAGAGAGAGAAAAAAAAAGAGAGAGAGAGGGAGAAAGGAAGAAAAAGTTAGAAAAAATTGGAATTTGGTACTAAAATATGTTGCTCTGGGAAAATTTTATGAAGTTAGCCTTGAGATATAAAGACAAGTTTATGTTTACACATTCTTACACACATCTATAATAACTGTCCTCATAATAGCCCCAAATTGACACAACTCAGTAGTCTTAAAAAAATGATTGTGGTCCATTCACACCAGGACTATTACTCAGTAACACAAAACCATCAATACGGCCAACAATCAATCTGGATCAATCTCAGAAATTTTTGATGAAGGAATAAGAACAATACCAAAAGTTAGATATTGTACAATTCCATTATATAATGCTTATAAGATGACAAAAATCATATAAATGAAAAGAATAGTTATGACCAGCGTTTATCAGCTATGGGAAAGAAAGACACAGTGTACTCATAAAAGATCTATTTATCTTTTGTATCTTGGTTTTATCAATATTCTGGTTCTTGTATTGTGCTGCACAATTTTACAAAACATTGGCACTGGGGAAAACTGGGTAAAGAATACAAAAGGTCTTTCTGTACTGTTTCTTGCAGTTGTATGTGCTTTCTTTTAGTAGTAGTTCAGGAGAAAATAACAGATGTAAACTAAATTTACTCTCATTAACCAGCACCTTACCTGTTTACTTTTTTAAAATTCACATCTCTTTATTGGCTTTACAAAAATTTGTCACTTTTTTCTACAAAGTAATGTATACAAAATCTACGAAATTTATATTCAGACATTATTGTAAGTAAAACTAACATTTAAAATTTCTTAAATTATATATTTGAATACAAATGTCCAGTGGTTTTTTTATACAAATGCCAACTTTGTCCATTTGAAGTAAGTAATTTCTAAAGCCAACTCCTCTGTGATATAGTTGAGTATTCATTTCAAATTGAATCAATCTCAAGCTATTTCACAATGGAAGGCTTTTTTTTTTCTTACTTGACTTTTAAGAATTATTTTAACATTTAGTTGTTTAAACATTGTACCTCTGCAATAGAAATTACATTGTCAAAACATATCCAATGCCTATTCATTTTTAGTGAATATTAACAAATTTTCAGGAAAAATTGTAAAATGAACATTTTCCTCCAGTATTGAAAGACTGGAAAATTCTATTTATGAAATAAAATCTTAAAGAAATGTTAAAAATAGAAACATATTTATTCTGTGAGAATATTCTGAACTTTATTTCTATATAAAGTATGAAATACATATTAACGTGCTAAAAATAACATATGTTCCTCCCTTGCTCATTCTTTTCTTTTTGCTTAGGCTCCAAGACCATAGCAGAAATTATTTATGTAATATATGCTCAGTGATGAATACACTCTCAACTGTTCTTTTATTCAATTCTAAACTGAAACATTTAAAAGAAATATAGTACTTCAGTAGCATTAAATCATTCCCTATTACGCAAGGCAATTTGAAACCATTGAAGCAGTTTGTAGGGGTTTCTCTTTAAAAGTGTTGAATGTTTAGGGATTATAAAGAGTTGTTTAACTTTATTGCAATACTTTGGATTTATTAGTATCATTTTAAAAGAAGGAGGGTTATAATACCATATAAATCTATCAAGTAAACAGACTAAAACATATCTAATCAATAGGACTGCCATATGGAGACATATGCTGGATGAGACCAACAAAAATGGAGAAGAGCAATCATACGCAGTTGTGAGATCAGGATTTTGTGGATTACAAAATAAGAAATTTATGAATAGAAAACAAGTGATTGCTTTTTTAAAATTATGCATGCATCTAGAAGTTAAAAGACAACCAAAAAATCTTTACTAAAAGAAAAATAATTATTAGATAAATTTTGAGTACCAGTTGAAAAATACAGGTGAAAACTCATAAAATTTGGTGAGGTAAGGACTTCAACAAATGATTCCGATGAGTCAATTTTTTGGTATTCATGAGGCTTCATAATCTTTCACCCTTTAATGTGGTTTTCAGTCTATAACTCACTTCTAAATATTAAATATAGCAGAAGGGACACTATTTCTTGCATAATATTATAAAAGGACCTTTTGTCACATCATAGCTGCCCTCTCTTGCTTTCTTGCTCCACTGAAGTAATATGTCATGTTTTAATTTGCCCTGAAGAGAAGCAAGGTAGCAAGGAACTAAAGACAACTGTTCATATCTCATAAAGAACTAAATACTGTCGACAAACTTTCTTCACCTTAAACCAGATCTTACCATTGAAGTGTATAGAGGCAACTTCAGTCATGACCAAAAACTTCTCTTTGGTCCCACGATGACCTTGAACTACCTAAATTACATGTAAATTCTGATTTATACAAATCCTGAGATAGTATTGATTGTTTTCAAGTACTAAGTTTTAGGTTAATTTGTCAACCCAGGTTTATGATATCTTCAGTTGATAGTTAATATAAATAGCTAAAGCTGAAAGGAATGAAGTGACTTTATTAGAAGGCAGAAAATGAAAATCAGTGAATGAAATGTTCTACCTGGAATTTACTGAAAGCAAAAGCTTAAACATAAAAGTACAGAGAAAATGCAATAATAAAGATATTAATAGATGTAAATGAAGTAAAAAATGATTAATCAAATTAAAATCTTAAAGTATGAGATATATTAATAATTTAAGTTGACTTGCAATAAGAATTACTGCATAAAAAGGTATTTTAAACAAAGTTGATGGTTAAGAAAGGGAAGATACCCAATATAATAAGAGATTAAAACATGACAATGAATAATATTACACCAAAATACAAATACATTTGAAAATTTAGACATGGTGCATAAATTTACTAGAAACAAATGCAAAAGTCTTAAAGTGACTACAAAATGAATGAGCTTGAATAGACCATTTTTTAAAAATTGGAATAATATTCATAATGTTTAGACCTAGAACAATGCTATATATAAATTTTATTAAGATTTTTCAGAACAAATAAGTTCTTTCTTAATTAAGTAATTCTGAATAGAAGGAAAAAAGTAAAACTTGACTGAATAATTTTAAGACAGTAAAATAAAACTTCCTTTCAAAACTGGGCAGGTAAACTGCAAATAAAAATTGTGTATGCTATTGTAAGACTCTGTATTAAAGCAAGTTTTGTTTTAGTCTTCCATAAGTCTATACTTCTTGACAAATTTCATTCTTTACCTGACTTTTTTTTTATTACATAAAACATACTTCCAAAAGAAATACTAGTGTTTACTACTAAGAAATAGTAATGTCTGCATAAAGTGACATATAAAAATAAAACACCACTAAAAATGAATATGAAAATTAAATAGATTTTATAGAATGTTTTTTGAGGAAGTACCAATAATATTTTTTAGTTAAGTAATGACTTTAATACTGCCTTTTAAGACATGCCATTAAATTAAATTAATTAATTAATTAATTAATTGTTTTGGTACCGTGGATGAAACTCATGACCTTGCTCTTGCCAGGCAGGTGCTATGCCACTAGCTATATCCCTGGCCAGATATGCTATTTTATAATAAAACATTAGAAAAGCTTTTAATTGGACAAATTAATTTATGCATTAAAGCAAAATATATGAGCTTGCCCTTGAGAAAATCTTGCTTAGAGAGATGAGTACGTTACTTATATTAAAGAAGGTGTGTATATACAGGTAACTGCAATTAATAGCTATTTTAAATAGAAAAGACATATAAACAAATCAATTTTAGGTTTTCTTTGGGATTTTCACTTGTTTTATTAAATGTCATCCATTGCAGTAAAGCTGGTTTAGATCTGAAATTCTGCACTAACTTGTCTTAGTTGAATAACCTCCCAGTTATTCTATTAGGAATAATAGTAATATTTATCCCACGTATAACATGAGAATTACGGCTTGTGTTTAGATGTTTCCCAAAACTCTCATTCAGTCATAGGTGGGACTTTTCAGAGGTGTTTGGATCTAGAGTATGTGACGCAGGGATTAAGTGTGTGATTAAGTGTATGATGCTGGGATTAAAGGTGTGTAATTACTCCATCGATTGGTTCAGCAGAGTTTTGGGTGACGATAATGGGAAGACCCACTGTGATGTGAGTGCTACCACTTCTAACGGTGTGTAGCCAGTATAAAATACAAGGGACAGAAAGAGGACCACCATCATC
>RJWM01043965.1:0-13793 GCA_004363535.1 Dasyprocta punctata | reverse complement strand
GGGTCCCTCCGGGTCCTGCTGCTCCCCGGGGCCTGATCTTAGGCAAAGACAGAGGTTGCAGCAGGGCGCCAGCTCATCCCGTGGCCTCAGCCCATCTGGAAACTTCTGGAAACTTCTTTTTCCAGCACGCTGGGGAGAGAGTACCAGATACCCCACCCGTGCACAGAGCAGGCCAGGACAGCGTGCTGCCCAGGAGGAGGGCTCACGGCACCAGGCGGGGCGGGGGGCGGTGCGGCCCCACCATGTGGCTTCCAGCGCGCTGACAGGAGGGGCCCAGTGGGGGCTGCCGCCGGGCAGAAGGGAACAGGCCACTGTGTCGCCGCCCCCCAAGCAGGCGTGGCGGCTGGGGACAACCCCACCTCCCCCAGCCCTGCTGCCCACCAAGGGTGCCCTCTCTGCCTGAGGAGCTGCGTCCCCCAGAGTCAGGAGGCACCAGAAAATGGAGGAGCTATTCCTGGCACGGCCTTACTTCCTTCCAGAACTGGGACAGCGAGGTCAGGCAGCACCAGGGTCCCTGCGTGCCTGCCACCATGCCCACCACTGTGCCCGGTGGGCTCCACCTGGCTCATGTCACTGCCTAACGTCACCCAGCCAGGGCCGGACGGAGCTCCCAACACCCAGGGTACCACCAGTGGCACGGTTATGATGACCTTTCACCTCCAGGCACAGAGGGGACACATTCTTGTCACTCGGTCTCATGATGACCCTCGCCACCCCCCTCCGAAGAACCACAACTCCTAAAGACCCCCAGAGCCAGGCATGTTGGCACATGCCTGTGATCTCAGCACTCTGGGAGGCTGAGGCAGGAGAACTGCAAGTTGAAGTCCAGTCTGGGCAGTTTAGTAAGATCCGTTCTCAAAGTAATAAAATAAAAAGGGCTGGGGATGCAGCTCAGTGCCAAGGCCCTGACCCTAGAAGAAGGGGGGGAAGGAGAGAGGGAGGGAGGGAGGGAGCTCTGGAGCCTCGAAGCTTTGCCCAGCCTCTGTCCGGGCACAGACAAGAAGGGGGCACCAGTGGCCGCGGGGCTGGCATCTCTGTGTGCGGCCCTAGCCACACAGTGGGCGCAGGGACCCGGGGCTGTGGATTCAGAAGCCTAACCCTGCCGAAGCTGGGGCTCCAGGGACAGCGTCCTGCTCCGGGGGAGCTGTGGGGGCCTGGCCCACAGAGCGGAAGTCACCTGTTCTCCCTCACTGTCCCTGTCTCAGTGTCCCCCATACAATGGGTGAGGCACAAAAAGCTCGCATGAGCATTTAGAAAGCACAGAAAGTGCTCCCCGGACGGAGGGGCACGGGCCCCCTCTCCCTGCGGGCCGGGGCTGGGCTGACCGCACCCAGGCCTCAGTGAACGCCCAGGGTCTCTGCAGCTCCGGTGCAGCCCTGGGAGCCGGAGCCCTCGGCCGAGGACAGGGAGCTTCAAAGCCGCTCCCAACTCCCCCAGAGACGACGCCGTCTTGCAGCCGTCAGCCAAAGTGCCACAGTTTTGGTCCCTGTGCTGGTAACACGGCAAGGTCGCCTGTGGCCCTGGAGACAGTGAATGTCCACTCGCAAAGCGGAGAACACTGTCCCCATGACAAGACCCGGCCTGGAGCCAGGGAGTCCAATAGCGGCTCTCTGATGGCGTGTCCTTGGGACTCAACACACGGCAAAACCTGTCACTCACGTGTCCTTGCAACAAACAAGCACCAAATGTGTAACACAAGCTGCACACGGGCACCTGCCTGGAATTCCAGCCCCTCAAGAAGCTGAGGCAGGAGGGTCACAAGTTCCAGAGTGGCCAGGGCAACTGAAGCAGGACTTTGGGTTTTAGGCCCACTCCTGCAAAAGAAAACAAACCAAAAACCACAAAACAACCCATAAAGCAGTAAAGCATTAGGAACAAAGAAAAAGTTGCCCATAAGGCTCAGTAAATCTTGGTAGATTTTTCCTCTAGTGTTCTGAATATTTTAGAGATTCGACTGTGCCTAGATTGTATCTATCGCCAGCACTGAGATGCACAATATACACACACACATATATATATACTGACCCTTCATGCTCATTTTAATGGCTGCATAATATTCTACCCCATATCAAATGTGCTCAAAGTGTGGCCAGGAGTCCCTGATGGTCCCCAGGACTCTGTCAGGGGCTTCACAGGATCAAAACCATTTTTATGAGACTAAGACATCATGTCCCTTTGTGACTGCTATATTTTGGAGCTGAATGTTCCCTCACCACCCATGTACTGAAGCCCAGACCCCAAGGGGGCTCCAGTGGGAGGAGGCAGAACCTTAGAAGTGGGGCCCAGCGGGAGGTTCTTAGGTTTGGGGGACATAAAGGGATCCCAGCCCCTTCTCCTCCCTTATTGTGTCCCCTGCATAAGGTGAGCAGCTTTGCTAAGCCATTCACTCCTCCCCGCTACAGCGATGGCCCTGCCCAGCCTGCCCGGAGACCTCTGCAACCACAGCCAGCCAGTCAGCGCCTCCATGTCCAGTGGCTGTGAAGGACAGATGTCCTGATAGGCAGAGATTGTTTCCAAGACCACAGGGCAGTTTTCAGAAAAGAGCCCTCTGTGGGTGTCCAAAACCACGCAGGGCTTTGCCTTCCTGTGTTGGCAACAGGGGCACTCGGGGGCCTATGTGACCGTGGTTCGGGGGCCCAGGCACAGTCTTTGTGGGCGCAGAGGCACGCAGGGCTGCTGGGGTCAAGGGATTCCACCAAGACATCAAGGGATGTCCAGGAGGCCAGGGAGCGTGGGCACAGCTGGGGTCCCTGCAGAGAGTTCCAAAGTGCAGGGGGCGGAGCTGCGAGTGCAGCCAAGGCTTCCAGAGGCCACTGGACCCTCCAAGACCCGGAGCCAACAGAAATGTTCTCTCTTTCCCAGTCGCTTTCCTCGGACATCTGGCTATAGTGCTGGAAAGCTGGCTAACCCCATCACCCTGGCCTGACCACGGTGGGGACTGCAGCAGCGGTGTGACAGTCACCTCACAGGTGCCTGAATGCAGATCCAGGTATCAGAGTCACTGTGTGTTCATCCAGATATCAACAAGATTTGCAAAACTACAAAGTGGCGCCATGTCCCACCAAACACGCGCTTAGGCCAACATGAGAAGGGTTTACTACTCTTTCAATTTTAATTCTCTTTTAGCTGAGTGTGGTGGTGCACTCTGGGAGGCTGAGGCAGAAAGACTGCAAGTTCAAACCCTGCCTAGGCAATTTAGCAACTTAGCAAGACCTTGTCTCAAAATTAAATAAAAAATAAAAAATAAAAAAAAAAAGCCGAGCCGGGCGTGGTGGCGCACGCCTTTAATCCCAGCACTCGGGAGGCTGAGGTAGGCGGAGCGTTGTGAGTTCGAGGCCAGCTTGGGCTACAACGGGAGCGCAAGGCCGGCCTGAGCTACATAGTGCGACCCTGCCTCAAAAAATCCAGGGCCGGGAGTTAGGCTCAGTGCCTTAAGCGCCTGCCCTGGCAGGCGCGAGGTTGTGAGTTCAATCCCCGGTGCTGCAAAAAAAAAAAAAAAAAAAAAAAAAAAAGCCGAGCATGGTGGTGCACAACTGTGATCCCAGCACTCAGGAGGCTGAGGCAGGAGGATTGCTGTGAGGCTGGGCTACGTAAGTGAGTTCAAAGCCAGCCTGCACTACATAGTGAGGCTGAGGCAGGAGGATTGCTGTGAGGCTGGGCTACATAAGTGAGTTCAAAGCCGGCCGGCACTACATAGTGAGACCCTGTCTCAAAAAATAAACAAATAAATAAATAAATAAATTTTAAAAATGGGTTGGGGATGCAGCTCAGTGCAAAGGCCCTGGGTTTAATCCCTAGTACCACACACAAACACTCAAACAAAACTTGTTTTACTTTCTAGTGCAGTAAATACCAATCCATAGAGTCCAGGTGGACACAGGCTCTTTGGGGTCATCAGCAGCTTCGAGTCCCAGGCCCTAGCTGCTGGGAAGCCGCTGCTCTGGGTGGACACGGACTGGGCTGGCCAGTGCCCTGTGGCTAACCGTTCCCCAGACTGACGCCACCAATGGCTCTGAGCACAAGCCAAGTGCCGCGTCCAGGGCCTTTCCGCAGAAGAGCCCCCACCAGCCGGCCGGAAGCGTGCCAAGGCTCTGGGTGCCCACGCCGCTGCCTGAAAAGGCGCAAACCGAGGCTCCCCTCGGCACTTCGCGGCAGCGCGGAGCTCACCAGACCTGGGCTGTCTACACTGAGCCGAGTTAAGAGTAAAACTTCTGTCCTATGCAAAGGCTCGCTGCGCCAAGAAGCCGCGGGCAGGGAGGAGGAGGCGGCCGGGCCGGGAACAGAAGGCTCCGGAGGTGCTGGCGGCCGGCTGAGCCCCGCAGACTCCGGGACCTGGGACTGGGACCTACGCCCTAAGGGGGAGGGGCGATCCAGGCTGTTGATGGCAGATTTTAGGGTTTGTACCTAAGTGCCCCCAAGCCTCATACATCATAGGCGGGCCTTTTGAAAGGTGACTGGTTCACTCATGGATGGTTTAGTCCTCTAATGAGTTGATAGCTAAATGCGGCGTGAGCAGGCGGGGCCTGATGAGAAGAGGTGGTCCCAGGGGCGGGGCCTGGTGGGAAGAGGCGGTCCCTGGGGCGGGGCCTGGTGGGAAGAGGCGGGCCCGGGGCGGGGCATGGTGGGAAGAGGCAGTCCCAGGGGTGGGGCCCGGAAGCATTCATTTCCCCTTCCTGGCTCCTCCCTTTCTCTGGGCTTCCTGTGCCCCATGCTGTAAGCAACTTCCCCTCCACCAGGCCCCTCTGCCAGGCTTTCTGCCAACTATGGATTGAAACTTCTAAGCCATGTGCCCAGATCATCCTCTTCTCCTTTAACTGTGAGTGCTAGGTATTGTGTCCCAGGGAGGACACTCAAACTACACCGCAAGAAAAAGGCCTCATGGAGGCCCCTACCCTCCTTCGGCAGCCAGTATCCTCAGCTCCAGCCCCCTGACGGGGAGGCAGGACCTGCTCCGTGCCCAGGGTCCAGGTGCCCAAGTAATGCCCCCAGGGGACTGGCACCAGCACACCCACCTCTGCCTCGCCTCCCCCCAAAGACCAGTCTGCCCAGCACGCCCTCCCTTGCAAGTAGCCCCGACGTGTCACGGGCCACTGCCTTGTCCCCTCCACCCCCACACTCTGCCCGCTCTGGGTCCCCCACCTACTCCGGCTGCTCTGCCTGGCCTCCTGCTGCTCTCTAGAGATGGGGGACAGGAGGAGGGTGTGGAGGGGGACAGGGGGCTCTGTCAAGTTGGGCCTGGGGTTCCAAGGGGAGCAGAGGGCTGACTGAAAGCAGGCTGTAGGACACAGGAGGTGCCAGGGTCCAAGGAGGCCACCCCATGAGCGCTGGCACCATCAGGGCAGGCAGGGTGGCACCTGGGGAGTGCTGGGCTCTTGCAGACGCCTGTCACGGTGTGGCCCCAGCATCCCCTGCACCCCCCGGGGCCCCCAGTGCTAGGCAGCTGGAAATAGGCTGGCTTTAGAGTTGGAGGGACTCAACTCACCGCCACCTTCTCCAGGAACCCCTCCCTGATCCCAGGCAGAAGGGACTCCTCTCGGTCTCAACCTCTTTCTGCCTCCTGCCTGGTCCTGGTAGAACAGGCCGCCTGCACCTGGATTGTGCCCTCCCAGGGAGGTAACTGAGACACCTTGGTGACTTCAGCATCTTCCACACATGGGAGGTGCTGAGAGTCTCGGGGGGCTGTGTGACCCAGGAGATAGATGCCGTGACTTGGGGAGGGCCTAAGGCTGGGGCGGGGCAGGGATAGCAGGGACCCAAGGGTCAAGGTTGTGGGGAGACAGACAGGCTCCCCCTGGGAAGAATCACTCCTGTCTGCACTGTCTGAGCGGGGGCCCGGCAGTGACCCCAGGTGGGACCCGAAGAAGGCAGAGGAGATGGAAGGCAGAAGATGGGGTCTAGTCCTGGCCCCTAGAAAACAGGACTATGCTTCAGAGTTCGGGTGCGAGGATAGCCTGAGACCCCACCAGGAAGCATCGTTGCAGCACCCCCACTGAAGCTAAGGCCCAGGTCCATCATGCCCAGGCCCATCATGCCCCGGGCTGAGCCAGGTTCCTGGAGTTCCAACCCCAGCCCTGCCACTGCCGCAAGCCCTGTGATACCAGGTGACTCCCAGGATCTCCTCGTCAGGCATCTGTAAGCGGGCTTGCCACCAGCAGCCCCCGAGGTGTCCTGCGGATCCCAGGAGAGAACAGATACCAGAGCCGGCCGGAGGCCAGGGACATGCTGGAGGCCGCGGCCGCTGTGACATGCGAGCCCTCCTACCCGGGTGCTGCCCGACACCCTAGATGTCCAAGCCACGTGGCAGTGGAAAAATTCCTTGAGTAAACCAAGACGCTGTGCTCAGGTTGCTGGGCAGCCTGGGTCCGGGCCTCCGCCGCTGAGGACCCACAGGGCCATCCTCAGACACCCCATACTTCTGCTGATTGTCCCGGATCTTCCGGCTGCCACTATTTTAGCTGCGCTTCCGGCTTCTCCCATGTGTCAGGCAGTGGGTGCAGAGCACCTGGCACCCCTGCTCTCCCAGGAGCCTGGGGAGATGGCAGCAGAAGCCTGGGGGCTCGAGGAGCAACCAATCAGATTGGGTGGCAGAGCCAGATGAGAGCCCGGGGTGGGCACGCAAGTCCTGCAGAAGCTGGGCACAGTACAGAGAGCAAGAAAGGGCCCGAGGTGACTGCAGAGATGGGCTGTGGGCGCCAGGCCTGGGTGGGCATCAAGCCAGCAGCCCAGAGTCCCAGCAGCTGTCGGCGTCAGCAACCGCAGCCCAGCCTGGCCCAGGGGACAGGGCCTATTTAAAGGGCCAGTGACAGGACAGACCCCCGCCAGGCTGAGCCTTCCCCGCCCCTGCCCAGGGCTCTCCTGCATCCACAGCTCTGAGAGCCCAGAGCTTGTCAAACTCAAAACTCATTCTAGAAAACACCAGAGTACCCCCCTGGCAGAAACTACGAAGACTCAGTCAGAGGACGTCAGGGGGCCGGTTGGGGGGTGACCTTGAATGTCACAGAGCACGGGTGAAGAAGGGCTTAGTGGTCTGTCCAGGCCCACCACCGGCCTTTCCAGGTGATTCCTGATGGACTCTGGGGTCGCTGGGATTTGTCTGTGTGCACCTCATGAAGATCGGGGCCACGCAGGGACCGTGCCTGGCTCTGCTAAGCCGTGGTCGGGGTGACGCCACCTCCACTCCATGCAGAAGACAGGGCCCCTGCTGATGGGCTCATGGGAGCTCGCCCCAAGCCATGGACTTCTAACCAGGGCCGCCCTCCCTGCAGCTGGAAGCAACATTTTCATCTCCCTTTACGTGCAAAGCCCACTGTACCCACGTGGGGACACCTGGCCAGGGACAGAGAGTCTCGCTCTTTCTCCTGCCACGGCCACTGAGAACACACTATTTTCTTCTAGTCTCTCTTCCTGTGTTGTTTTTGGAGCATTGAGATCAAACACAATAAATTATTTGATCTTCAGCTGTCTCTAAATCTGCTTTTCTTAGACATTGTCTTCTGACATTAACAACATTCATCATATACATCGTTTCCTATGAACTATCTCCCGCCCCAGCCCCGCTAGAATGGACGGCTCAGGAGAACACAGATTTTGGTTTTCTCTTGTCCATTGCTAAACCCCAGGACCCAGACCAGTGCAGGCACATGGTGGGCACACACCGAAAGTTCGCTCACTCACATCCATCGCTCCCTCCACACTCCGGGGACTCCTAACTTTCTGCTCTTGCCAGGAAGGCCAAGGGGAACATCTTTGTGACTACACCACTGGCCACCCCTGGGTTAGGGGAAACCTGAGTCTCTGTCCCCAACACCAGGACCTGCACCACCCAGGGTCAGAGGACAGTGCTCAAGTTCTGGTTGTGTTACAGTTTCTCCTGCTGAAGGCCTCAGTTTCCCCAATGGGCTTCCTCAGGTCCTCTAGATCTCCAGCTCCCCCACAGCAGCCCAGGTCCAGGAGACTGAGCCAGCCTCCCATGTCCCCCATCTGGCCCTGGACCCTGGTTGTGGGCTGAATGTTTCACCCCCCAAAATTTACAAGTTGCAGTCCTAACCCCAACACCCTACCATGTGACTGTATCTGGAGACAGGACCTTTAAGAAGCTACTAAGGTGACATAAAGGTCCCCAGGGTGGGTCCCAGTCAATGTCACTGGTGTCTTTACAGGAAGGGATTGGGAGGGACATAGTCACACACAGAGGGATGGCCACAGGAGGACACAGAGAAAGTGAAGTCCACAAGCCTAGGAGGGAGGAGCTGACCCTGCCCACACCTCCCCGGGTCTTCTAAGCTCCAGAGTGGCTGGAAAATTACTTTCTCCTCCTTCAGCCTGGCCGTGCCCCTGTGATCTAGGAGCAGATCAACAGCCCCCCAGAAACCTCTGCCAGCAGACTCCTACCTGCCAGGCCTGCAGCTGCGCAGGGGTGACATCCAGGCTCAGGGACACCCTGCACCTTGCTCAAGGATCCAGTGTCCATGGGTGGCAGAGCTGGCACTGCAGCCCCCGCACTCCCCACAACCTCAGGCAGGCGCCTTCTCCCTGCCCCACCCGACCCATTGTGACCACACGGGCTGTGGCCACCACTATGCCACCATTCTCACCATCAAGACCGGAGCTCGCTGTGGGCGGGGCTAGCACTGTCCACAGAGCTCAAGGCATCTTTCCATCCCACTGGGGAAACTGAGGCACAGGGAGCCCCACAGCTAGTGTACTGGATTGGGATTCATGCTTGCATGACCACGAGCACCATCTCCTCTGACCTGCTGAAGTGCTGGATGAATGATCCCCCTGGCCATCCAGAATCAACAGGCAGCGGGAGCAGGCGAGGCCACTGCCAACCAGCCAAGACGCAGCCACAGCTCTGTGGCACTAAGGGGCAGGAAGGCTGTGCTCTGATCGTCCTGCCCCTCTGGGGACACTGGACCAGCTGATGCCCAGCCATGCCGCCTGGCACCAAGCTCTGGAATCACGCCACACTGTCGCAGGGAGGGCCTCAGGGACACCTGCCCTCCTTACCCTTGCTGATGGCAGGAGCTCCTGACCGCTACACATTCACGCACCCGTGCCAGGCACCGGGACCACAGGTTCCGCTCACCCTAACTCGATGTGCCTGAAAACCACTGCTGTGGGCCTGATTAGCTGGGGCCCGGGGTGGGCCTGAGTGACAGGTGAATGGGGAAGCACAGGGAGCCCAAAGGGCCAGGGTGGGCCTGGCTTCCCAGCGAGGACACCCCGACCTCCTGAGGGCCTGTGACTTGCAGCTTTCTTGCCTTGCACCGTGTCCCCTCCAGGCCATCAGTGCTACTGCATTTCCAGGCCAGGAAGCCAAGCTCGGGAAGGTGCCCCACTGCCAAGACCACCAGATGCATGCCATGGCTCGAACCCCAGCCCCACACCCCCCACACACATCCCCGGCGGCCCTGGCCTAGGACAACAGCCACCAACGTGGGGAAGGGGGAGCGAGGCTCTGCCGAGGCTCCTGATTACAGCAGGGACCAAAGGTAGCAATTACAGCCACAGAGAGCATGAAATTACCCGGCGTGCACCCAACCATTATCCCCACCTGCCATTAGACAAACACCTGGACGTCCTGCCAAGTCTTGGGGGTGCCCTCCTCCCCAGCCACCCCCAGATAAGAGGTTGGCCAGCTCAGACATCCTCTTCCGAAGGATTCCGCCTCCAGCCTCTTGCCACTTGCTCTCAGCCACTCTCTCTCCCCAGATGCCCACTGCAGCCGTCCCTCCTTCTTGGGGTGGTGGTGGGGCCCTGGGAACATGCTCCCGCTGCCTCCTCCAGGCCAGGCCCCACAGTGAGCTGTCACTACCACTCATCCCCCTGTCTGGCCCTCTTCCCCTTGGGGAAGTGCTGTCTCTGCTGGCCCGACACCACCACCAAGGGCCATACTGCAGTCAGCGGGCAGACGGGCTTGGAGGGAAAAGCACAGGGCAACTTCAGGGTCAAACCCCCGCCCTGCCGCCTGAGCCCCAGTGGCTCCAGCCCGGTGAGCCACTAGTCTCTGGTCGCACCCTGAAAAACAGTGAGGCTCCTCCCCTCCGGGGAGTGCGGGGCCCAGCCTGGCAGATGCAGGCCCCAGGAGACTCTGGGAAGGGTGCAGCCCTGGCAGAGGTCTAGACGCCCCCCGGCCCAAGGCCGCTAGTTTTCAGTTTCCTCAACTGCATAAGAGGCGGTTGATTTGCGGCTGGATTTTCCAGCTCCGCAGAGGCTGTCAGATCCCGTCAGATCCCGGTGGGTGGGTGCGGCTGGAGAGGCCAGGCAGGGCGCACAGGGGCCAGGGTTGGAGGGGGACGCACGCAGGCAGATTGAACTAGGTCCCACACGCACACGGGCTCCCGGGCCTCGGATCTGCGGCGGCGACCCAAACACGGAAAGTGGCCTGACACCCCCCACCCAGGCACCAGAGGCACCGCGCCAGGGCGGCGCCCCTGCTGCAGAGCCCCGCCGGCCATCGCACCTCTCTTGTGGCTAGGACTAAGTGGCCACGGGGCCCCTCGCCTGGCCCCCCTGGCCTGCTGCAGCCCGGAGGGCTCCCCCGAAAAGCAAAGAAGGGGCGCCTGCTCGCGGGCTCTGCGCAGTCGTCTGGCCGGCGCGGTGGGCAGCGACCCCGGAGCGCGCCACCCAGCTATGCGCCCCGGCACCAGGACCGGGCCTACACGCTGACCCCCGCCCCGGGGTACAAACCCCAGATGCAAAACTTGGTGACGCCTCTGGACGATTCTGCTTCCGTAGCAGGTGCACCCTCAGAATGAAGGCCACCCAGCCCTGGCGGCGCCGGCACGCAGCGCGGGGACGCGCCGGCCTCCAGTCCCCAGCTCTCACCTGCACTCATCGCGGCGACGGATCCGAGCCGGGGCGGTAGCGGCGCTGCGGCACCCGACGCCGGGCCCGGAGGTGCAGCGCCCGCGCGCTCCCCCGCGCGCCCACCGCCCCGCAGCGCAGCAGCCCGCGCCGCCGTCCCGCCCCGCCCCCACGCGTCCGTCCCGCCCCCGGGCCCGCCCACCTGCGGCCCCGCCCCCGTCCCGGCTCGCGCGCTGGCGCACCCTGGGAAGTGTAGGCGTCGCGCCCCCGCCGCGCGCCTCCGCCCCGCCGCCTCCAGACGCGCGGACTACAAGTATAGGCGGGCACCACGACGCGCAGGCTCAGAGACGCGCGGGCCCTGCGAGCGCTGCCTGGCCCTGTGGGGTCGCCGCGGCCTTGCTGGACCCTGGGGCCCGAGGCTCGCCGAGCTCCGGAGGCGCTAGGACGGCGGCGGCGCAGGGGAGAGCCTGCCTTCAGAGGCCCTGGCGCAGTGGAAGGCCTTTTGTGCCATCCCCCTTCTTTCCCAGTTTACAGAGGGAGAAACCGAGGCAGGGCAAGGGCGGGTCCCGGCGGGATCAGCTGACATCCCAGGCCAGGCCTGGACGGCTGAACTCTGCGCTTCTGCCTCACCACGTACCCGGCTCCCTGCCACCCCCACCCCGCTGGGGCCTGGGCCCTGGGGTCGCCCACCAAGGGGCCCACGCAGTGACCGACTTCCCCTCTGTGACGCCAGGCACCCAGCGCAGGCCGTGGGTGGGGACAGGAAAGGGAATCGGGGCGGGTGGCCCTCACCCTGTTCCTGCCGTGACAGCAGGTGGACTTCACACGGGGAGGGGCCTGCGGGGGAGGCCGTGGAGGGAGAGAGGGCGGGGCACAGATGTGGACTAGGGTTGGTCCCCCGCCTGCACCCAAACCGCAGCACCCTTCTAAACCAAAACGGCTAGGAGGGAGCCCGGGAGTACAAGACTCCCGGAGAGCTGCAGTCCTGGGGACCCAGCCCAGCCCGGACACCCCCCGGGGACCAGGGAGGCCTGGCAGGGTGCTGAGCCTGCGGCCTTGGGCTCTGCCGCCCACCGGCTGAGGCCCGCTGCTGATGGAAGCGGCAGTGGGCGCCAAGGTGGCGTCTGGGTGGCTGAGTGAGGGAGACACGGGGGGCAGGCAGAATCCCCCCGGGACCAGGAGGGTGGTCCTGGGTCACTGCCTCGCGGGCCCTGGCCTGGCCATCTGCTCCTGAAAGGTTGCTGACACCACTCGACCTTTGTCCTTAGACGTGGAGCTGTCCCTCCCCTTCGGGATGGGTCTGAGCCCCGCGTGAGCTCTTGGTGCAGTGACCAGAGTCGGGGGGTCAGCCCACATCGTCCAGGATGCCGTTGTCATTGCCCTCCGTGTCTAAGGTGGGGACAGAGCAGGCATCCACAAACACCTGTCAAAGCGAGGGGTGGAGGGGCAGAGTGCTGTGCTTGCCCTCACCCCACAAGGCAGGCGGGGCACCCACTCAGCCAGGGAGCAGCCCTGCCCCCCGGCTTGCGTGGGAAGCCCTGCATCCCCTCCTGATGCGAGCCATGAGTCCCGCTGTGTCTCCAAGGGCTCCTGAAGGCCTCTGGGAGGCCTGACATCCTCTGCCACTAACCCCTCAGCAGTGTCCCTGTGAGCTGGCCTGTCCTGGCTGGCCATTTCAGAGGTCCCCGGGGTCAGCGTGCCATGGCCTCCTGGGAGAGCTGGCCTGGCTCTGGGAGCAGGAACCTCTGCGGGGTAGAGGCCGGGGTCACAGCAGCACTTCCCTGAGGCTGGGCAGAGGCCAGAGAGGCCCTGCCCAGTGTCACCTAGCAGGTTGGTGGCAAGGGTGGGGCTGACCTGGGCCCTGTCATTCATTTCCTGCCCTGAGCCCTCAGTGGCTGGCCCTCGGGGAATTTGCCTTGAATCAAATCCCTTGATTTGAATGGACTGAACTGGGCTTTAGCCGAGTCCCTGGGGCTGTGGACTCATGCGACCTGGAGCCACCAGCTTGTCCTTTCCGCCCCTCAGTCCCCTTGTCTGTTAAGTCACAGTGCGTCACACCAAGGACCTCTGGGTGAAATGAGCAGCGGTAAATTACACCTCTCCAACTCCTGGCAGGAAGTCTGGGCTCCATAAATGACATTTATTATGGTAATTATTGTTATTGAAACCAATCGCGGGCCATCGAGCCCCTTAAAGACTTGCTTATCCTCACAGGCGTTTTATTCACTCATGCAACAATTTATTAGGAAGCTGTGGTGTGCTAAACTCCATTCCAGTGGAGAAAAGAGGCAACAGTATTTCTCACAAGCTGTGCGATTCTTAGAGAACCGTGCTGCCGGCCACCTGTGGGGCAGGCCTGATGGGCAGTGTGTCAGAGGCCAGTGAGGGGCTTGCGGACACAGGCTAACACAGCAAGACCCTTCCAATGTCCAGCAAGGATGTAGCTCAGTCCTAGGGTGCTTGCCTAGTATGCACAAGGCCCTGAGTGCGACCCCCAGTATTGTCCCCCAAAAACCCATTCATGATGCAGAAGAAGAGCTGGACTTTAGTGGCCACCGAGGCAGGAGGAGGCCCTGGGGTATAGCAGAGCCCCCACCCTGCCCTTCCTTCCCAGCTCACGCCTGTGCCGCCTGGAATCCCCTGCTTGACCTCTGCCCCCTCCCAGCAGGAAGAGTGGGGACCTTGAGGGCCACTCGGGTGCTTAGGGAGTGTTCCCTACCTCCAGGGACTCCCCTCCCTCTAAGTGCAAGTCCTCACACGTGGTGGCCCAGGCAGTGGCCCCTGTCTCTGTCCTCCCAGCTCTGGTCCCAGGCAGACTTGCTGGCTGTCCCTGCCCGAGGGCCGCCGTGTCCCATTTGTCCCAGCCCTTATGTGACCTGAGCATGGCCTCGTCTCCTCTCCCCTGCGGGCTGGGGGAGGGTGCCGAGGGTCCCCGGGTCCCCCAGAAGTCCTTGTGCCGGAGATGCAACCCCAGAGTCAGATGT
>RJWM01043964.1:0-13518 GCA_004363535.1 Dasyprocta punctata | reverse complement strand
TCTTTTATTCCAATACAAAGAATAGAAAAATACTTAAAATGTATGATCCAACTACATGCTGCCCACAAGAAACTCACTTTTGAGCCAAAGACACAAATAGAATAAAAAGTTAAAAGATAGAAAATTGTGTTCTATGTAAATGATAACTAATATTGAGAAAGACTGGCTTTAATCCCTGTCAAAATATATTTTATTAAAATATTAATAAAAGACAATACAGTCCAAAAATTAAGTAAATACACACGACTTGTGGTGCCATGGGTGCATTTTCTAGGACATACATCATATCTGAAAACAATTTAAATCTCTGACTGTAATACTATAAAGCTAAAGTCATCAACAGAAGTGAAGCTGAAACATTTAACAGTTTTTGCTAATGATTTAACATATTCTTAAACAGCCAAAAAACAAAGAAGTAATAAAATTAAAACATTTAAATAAGTTTGGTAAATCATATTTAAAGTATTTAAAGTATGGCATTTAGCAAAAATAATTCTAAGTTAAAAATTATAGATATAATTTAAAAGACAAGAAAGATCTTAATTCAGCAATATAATTTTACAACTTAATTAAAATAAAGGAGTATAAACTCATCCCAAAGCAAACAGAATAAATAGAATAATAAACATTAGAACAGAGAACACAATACACAATATAAAAATATTAAAGAACACACGTCTCCATGCATCCTAGCTGCCATGAGATGTGTAGCATTTCTCTGCCATGTGCTTCCACCATGATGCTTCTGGCTTGGAGCAAACTGAACATACTCTAAAATGTCTGACACTATGAACTAAAATAGGTTTTCAATTTTAAAAAACAGCAATTAATATAGTCAAATTTTGTTCTGTGGATATTAGCTGCATTTTCAAATATTTAGCTCAAGTGGGGTAGGAAAAAAGAGAAAATACTCAAATTTTGAAGTAAAAGTTTTGGTATATTGCTACTTATTCTAAATTGTAAGAAATTTAAAACGGAGTGTGTAAGAAAGAACTCTGTCCTCCTACAAACTGAATGATTTAAATGAAAAGGACCAATTTTTAGGAAGGCAAATCTTTCAAATCATAGTAATGAAAAGTCTAAATAGTTCTATTACTAGAGGAATGATTTAATTAGTAATGATAATGCCATTTCAAAGAAAATTCCTGGACATGTTGGCTTCACTGAGTAATTCAATGAGCCATTCAATGAACAAATAACATTAATCATACTGAAGATTTTTCAGAAAAAGTAATGAATAAACATTTCCTAATGCATTCTGATGCAGATCAGATAAAGATCCAATAAGAAAACTACAGACCAATATTTCTTATAAATCTCAAAATTATTAGCAAACCAAATTTAGCAGCACATGAAAGGATTATATATCACGGCCAAGTGGAATTTCTTCCTGGATTAAAAGGTAACATACCTGTACATCAACAGAGTGATGGGGAAACATATTCCCTTGTGATTCCCTAAATTTATGTAAAGAACACATTTGACAAAATAATCGTGATAAAATTAGTCAAAAAATAGTAACGGAAGAACATATGGAAAGATACCTCACATCGATAATTGTACAAGAACTGCAAACACTCCTTAAAAGTTCAACAAAAATACCAGCTTCCAGACACTGATAGGCCTACTAACAAAAAAATCAAGCAAATAAATACAAAATCATACAACAAAAATGCTGGAAAATAAAGTATTAATGAAGAAGTAGAGAAATTGAAACAGTTGTAAACTTGTAAGTGGAATACGAAACCCAATATATGCTCAATGCAAAAATCTTATGAAAGTTCCCCAAAATGAAGTAAGAAAAAAATCTTACTGCCATACATTCCAAAAATCCCAGTTCTAAGTATATCCCCCATGGAAATGAAATCAAATTATCAAGGAGATATTTGAACATTCTTCATAGCTGAAAGATAGAAGAAACAAAAATACACGCTGCTTTGGGAATAGATAAGCAAAATGTACATAATGTGCAATATCTAACCTTTTATAGAAAGGAAGTTCTCATATAAGCTACAACATGCATAGCTCTTGAGGACAGTACACTATAAAAAATAATTGCAAAAATTCAAATAATGCATGATTCCACTTACATGAGGTAGGTAAAATCACAGAGCAGAATGGAAGTTAGCAGGGGTGTAGTGAGGAGATAATAGAGATTTACTGCTTAATGGAATGGAGACTTTCAGTTTTTTAGCATGAAAAGTTATTGAGATGATGCATATTATTAATATATTTGATATCACTTATATATTCTTTTAAAAATGAATGAAATGGAAGATTTTATGGTTTGCACATTTGGCCCAAACAAAAAAATAGAAAGCAAGTAACCAAGCAACTTATTTGGTTTACCTCATAGTATACAATATTCCAGTATCTACAATTGTCTTTCAATTTAAGTACATTAAGCCCACATGAGTCTAAAAGTGCATGCAGCAAGCTAAATAGCAGTTACATTTTAAATACTGTAAGAGTTTGTCAAACGTACAGGGACAAACACATGTTGGCAATATCATACCTTTGTACTATCTTTATTGAGTTTCTTGTGTCATGAAGAATGCATTGCAAATACTATCTGGTAGGTCTTGAAGTAACGATTTTTTCAATAAACACATAAAATCAATGTATGTTATAGTAAATAATGGCTTAGAAAAATGTTTGAATTCAATCTCCAGAAGTTTATTAATTCCATTATTTTAAAAAAGTATTCTTATTTGTTATTTCCTTTGGTTTTGTGTTAATTGGTATTTTTTAAATATTATTACATTTTAGTACTATAGACTACTAAGGTTTAATGAAGATGAACTGGTACATGTATTTGACATAGTGATCATTTTCTATACCATAACCTTCCTCTCAGTTTCCAACCTTCTTGCAGATCCCTTTACACATTCACAAACATCTATCTCCTCATCTTCTGTCATCTCTCCTCTAATTAACAAATTTGGTATTCCTGAAAAAATATCATACTGCATTTAATTTTCTGTGTCTGATTTGTTTCAGGTCTATATCTTTATCTCAAATATACTTCATCTATTCTTCAGCTGATAGACATCTGTGCAGTTTCCACAATTTAGCTATTGTGAATTGAACTGCCACGTACACAGATATCACTTCAGTATATTGATCTTAATTGTTTGTGAATCATAACCATGAATGGTATTACTAAATCTCATGGTACTTTCATGTTCAGTTTCTGTGTTCACTTTTTAGTTTCTATGGAATCTACCTACAGATTTCCATAGTGATTGTACAGCTTACATTTCCTACAAAGTATTGGAGCATTGCTTCTTTCCTACATACTCACTAGAATTCACTTTTCGCCAATATTTTTAATGAAGCTATTCTAACTGGGGTAAGATGGAATGTCAAATAAATTTGATTTTATTTTTCTAATGGCTAAAGAAAAGATAACTGATTGTTTTACATTATTACTGGCCGTTATACTTCATTTAAGAAGTGGTTATTCAGTCCATTTTGATTGGACTTTATTTTGTGGTGGTTTAGTTGTTTCCATTTTTCTCTCAATTTGTTGTCTTTTTACTCTTGCTTCCTTTTCTTTGCAGAAACATTTAAACTGGATGCAGACAATTTCACTTTCTTGATATTAATTCCTGTGCTTTTAAAATTCGTGGTATTCAGAAAGTTTTTGGTTGTGCCTATGGCTTTGAGTGTTTCCCTTATTCTATCTTTCAGGAGTTTCAATGTTTCATGCTTACGTCTAGGTCTTTGATTAGTTTGGATCTAGTTTTTAGAATAGAATGAGAAATGGAGACCTAATTTTAATGTTCTACATGTGGGATATTAGTTTTCCCAGCAACTTTTGTTTAAAATGCTATATTTTTAAAGTGCATTTTTTTGTTTCTTTGTCAAAAGTCAGATTGCAATGTTTTGTATCTTTCCCTAAAAGGTCAGCCAGGACCCAGAACACAATGAAACTACTCTGAAAGGAAACCGAAAGTCTAGTGAGTACCCAATCTCCCTAACAGGTGAATGACTGAGCCCCAGAGGTTAGAATTCAACCACTGTGCATTTTTCAAAATAAAGGCCCACTAAAAAGGGCAATATTCCCATCTTCAAGGAAGGCCATATGGTGAAGCAAGAACATGACCAACACTAGCAAATGATACAAATGCAACAAGAAAATACTAGGAAAGCAAGAGCTTTCCCATATGGTCCTAGCACCATGGAATCTTAGCTGTTTGTAATCTAAGTACTAAGGCTGACAGGGTAGAGATAAAAAGAGGCTCAATACAATGCACCAGACCCTATTGGCTATCTCTAGCTACATCTACAATATTTCAGGCTTGGCCCATAAAAGGTTGTGATTACCAGCCTCACTAGTTCTTTCAAAAATGTGTCTTTCATCCTTTCTTAATGTATTACCTAAAGTATCCTTCAGGTAAAGATTTGGCTTCTTGTACAGGTATACTTGTAGGATAAAAATGCCAATATAATTATTCTAATTGCAGAACTTTATTCACTTTGTGATATAATAAAATAACTTTGTGTTTTCTACTTCACACTTTATATGTTTCATTCATGTAGGCAGGCACTACAGAACATCTTCAGATCTACAAATTAGGGACCAGATGATTCTAGGTTCTGAGCACTACAGCAAGAATTTTAGTGTCCTAATGGTCACAAAGAAACATTTATCTTTACTTACTTTACTCTATTTTCATTGTTGTAATTAAAGTAGGAGCACACTGGATTTCTTACTGAAAAAGCAAGCAAAATTCTGTGTGCTCTTCTACTTTACCTGTTCTACTTATGTAAACACCTTGATACAAGTACAGGCCAATATTAAAGATAATAGGCTTATGCCAAATGCTTCTTAATTTTGTCTAACTTCTTCCACCTTTTGGAACCACTATTTAATTTTCATTTTTGGCCCTTATTTAACATGGTTATAAAATGACTTCCTAATTCTCTTGTCCCCTTTTTCAGACTATCAAAGAATGACAATTCATTGAACAACAAATTCCATCTCCTTTTGCTCTTTAGATCACTCAAAATGAGACTTTTGATCCCTGGCTAATCAGGTCTGTGACTCTCTAACCCAATGTGAAGCTGTTGTGAGAAGACAGACGTTGGGCTCCTTTATATCCTTTAAATGAAGAATAAAAATCTGTGACAAGGGGAAAATGAGATAATAAGAAAGAAATAAAAATAGAACAGATACAAGAAAAATCATCATTTAAAAGTCACACTTAAAAAAAGTCATACTTTAAAAACAAAACAACTTCAGGACACAAAGATTATTCAAGATTGTCTATATCAATATTTAAGTCCATAAATTATCTTATTTATTAAGATAAATGACAGAAACCCAAAAAGGACTAGAATCCTCCCTTTCCTCTGCCAAACAAGCTAGGCGTTCACAATGAAATGAACCTTTCTTTCAATTTTGTGTGTGTGTGTGTGTGTGTGTGACCTATCATTGTTTTAACATAAATCAAAACCAAAATTTCAATTGATTCATAAATTTTTCAGGCCAAAAACACATAATTACTCCCAGTCCCAAACTATGATTCATCTCTCACTTGAGGACTGGCACTCTTTGAGGGAATACTTAAAATTTTCTCTAAGAAACCTCTTTATGCCTCTTTAAATGTTCACTGGCCGTAAGTTTATGAATCTGTTTCTGTTTCTCTTCTATTATATTTCTTACATGTCTACTTTGGTGCCAGTACCATGTTGCTTCTATTACACAGGCCTTTACAGTGTAGTTTGAAGTCTATTACTGTGACTCTTCCCACATTGCTCTTTTTTGCTCTAATTGCTTTGGTTATTGTAGGTTTTTCTGGTTCCATATAAATTGTAGACTTGTTTTTCCTATTTCTAAGAAATATGATCTTGATATTTGAATAGAAATTGCAACGAATCTATGTATAGATCATATTTTATAATTTGACTGCTATGATTTATGGCCCTGTGGCCCTGCCAAGTCTCATGTAATCATGGCATGGACACAGCTGAATCTGGTGTTCATGATTGGTTTGTTATCTAGTGCTGGGATTGGTGATGTGAGTGCTGCACCCGCCCAGGGGTGGAGCCAATTTACAGTGTAAGGGCAAGAAGAAGGTGTGTTCTCTCTCTTGCGGTTTGCTCCTTGCTGTTTGTCATTAATGGCTGCCCTGGCACACCACCCTGCCTTGCAGCCAGCTGAATATGGACTGAAACCTCCAAGAACTGTAAGAAACTATATCTTTCCTTCCCTAATTTTGGGCTTCAGGTATTCTGTCCCAGAAATGAATGAAAATTAACTAAGACATTGGCCATTATCATGGAATCATTTTTCATGTCTATGAACAAGTTTTGCATTTCTATTTTATTTTATTTTATTTTTTCAGTGCTGAAGATCAAACCTAAGTCCTTGCACATTCCAGACAAGCACCTTGTCACTAAGCTACATCCACAGTCTTTGTTGTATTATTAGCATGTAATTTCAGTACACAAAGTTTATACTGCTCATGCAGAGTCAGTCTGTGCACATACCATATTTTAATTTCTTTTTAAATTCTCTTTCCCTCTCCTCACTCCCCTCACCATTTATCTCTTGATCCTCTTCTCATCTGAGAAAAAGTCTCTCTCCCTACTTCCTATAATCTATCTTTTACTTTGTTCTTTATTTGTAATTTTCATTTCACATGCAAGGGAATTCATGTGATATGAAAGTATGTGTGTTCAATTTATTTCACGGTTCTCAGGTGCAAACATTTTTAAAAAATGGCTCTATCTTTTTATATCATTGTTGATGTATTTCTTCAGAGTTATGTATTTTGATGTACAATTCTTTTACCTCCTTGGTTGAATGCTCTGCCTGAAGTTTCAAGTACTATATTCTGCAGAAGTGGTGGGAGTGAATGCCTCGAGTCCCCTCCATGGCAACATACACTCAGAGGCAGAGCTTGGGGAAAGGGGTTCTACTACAAGGGTCGCCCAGTTGGCTGGGCATTGGGAAGTAGGGCCTGGTCAGTGCAAGGACTTTCTGTTCTTTCAAAATATGAACCAAAATCCCAGCAATAAGGAATGTGATTAAGGCAAAGGCTAATTATGACTTCAAACAATAAATTTGGAAACAGTTTTTGAATTTTCTGTTACATGGGGTTGTTGAGGCATGCTGATGTCAGTTTTTCTCTAAATACTTGGCAAAACTGGTCAGTAAATTCTCTGTCTTTGATTTTCTTTCTTGACAGAGTTTTCATTAATGCATCAAATGCACTTCTCATTGATGATTAGACTTTTACATCTTCTTGGTTCAGTTCATGTGGCTCTTTGATATGTCTAGGAATGTATCAGTTTCTTCTAGATTCCTCATTGTAGTTTCCCAGATAATTTCTGATAATCCTCTGGATTTCAGTGGTGTAATTTTTGTTTTTCCCTTTTTCATCTCAAGCTTTATTAATTTGGGTCTTCTCTTAATTCTTTTGGTAAGCTTGATTATGGATCAATCTTGTTTAACTTTTACAGAAAGTAACTTTTTGTGTCATTGATTCTTTCCATGGTTTTTAAAACTAAATTTTGTTAATTCTAACTCTGGTTCTTTATTATTTCTTTTCTTCCTGTTTGTGTTAGGTTTGTTATTATTTCTCTTGGGGATCCATTGTTAAGTTATTTATTTGAAACCACTATTTTTCTACTGTAGTCAAGCATAGCTATTTACTTCCCTCTTAGAACTGCTTTCATTATGCCCCACGAATTCCTGTATATTTTGCTTCTATTATATAATTCTAGGAATATTAAAGTTTCTCCCATTTTTTTTCTGTGATTCAATTATGCACTACTCAATTTCCATGTGCTTGTGTAATATTTATTGTTTCTTTTGCTGTTCATTTTTAGTTTCATTCCATGCTGATCTGATATGTTGTGTGAAATTATTTCAGTTATTTTGCATTTATTGTGAGGTGTTTTATGACCCAAAATATGGTTGTGGTGGAATTTCTGCAGATTGCTAAAAATCATGTGCATTCAGGTGTTGTTAGATGAAACATTGGGTAGATACCTGTGAGGTTCATTTGATGCATCGTGTAGTTTAATATTTCTTTTTGATTTTTTTGTCTGTTTGACTTTTCTATTTGTGAGAGTTGGGTATTGTACGTTCCATTATGATTGCATGGAGTCTATCTTTGTATGTTAAATAATGTTCATTTGAAGAAAGTTGTCGTTCTGACACTTAGTGTACATATTTTTCAACTGTTTTTCTCTTCTTAATGAATTTTCCCTTTACCAGTAGCAGTGACCTTTTGTGACCTTCCTGACAAATTTTAAAGTCAACTTTATCAGATGTAAATATAGCTACTCCTGCCTGCCTGCCTTTGATCTTTAGCTGCTTGGAGTATCTTTTTTTTATCCTTTTGCTTTCAATCCATATGTCTTTCCCCATGAAGTGTGTTTCATTCAGGAAACATTAATGAAAAAGTCCCTTTTAATACAAACTGCCTGTGTGTGTCTTCTAAGTGGATCGTTGATTCAATTTACATTTAGAGTTATCATTGAAAAATATGTACTAATTGTTATTTGTTGCTTTTTGAATGTTTCATTAATTTGTTTCTCACTTGTTTAACTACTTTCCTGATAAGATTTATTCTTTCCCTTAGATTTGTATTTGTTGTCTCATATCTTCTAGTATTTCCTGCTATGTCAGCCTTGTGGTTCTGAATTTCTCTAATATACTCGTATTTAGGCTAAAATTGGCAGAAATAGCACTTTAAATTGGCTATTATTTTCTTTCAAGACTTAAAAAACCTCAAGTCTTCCTAGCCCATAAAGCATCTGTTGAGAAATCTCTTGTTCTTTGTTGATGGATTTGCTTTAAAAGTGATTTCACATTTCTTTATAAGATCTTTTTAAACTTCTTCCATTGTTCTGAGTTGTTGGTATTTTGTCTATAATATGTCATGAGTTATCATATGATGCCTGGTTATCTCTATTTGGGTTTCCAAATGCCTCCTTTACTTGACTTTCCTTTTTATTCTTTAGATGTGGGAAATTTTCTGCAATAATTTCAGAAAATAGAAATTTTGTCATTACAATGTCTTCTACACCCTCTTCTAGGCAGAGTCTTAATTTTTTTAAGACTAATAAGATTAATAAATAGTGCTGGAAATATTGGCTTTTTACATGCTGAAGACTAAAGCTAGACACATGTCTATCACTATGAACTAAAATAAAGTCAGAATAGACCAACAATCTGAATATTAAGACAGAAATACTAAATCTACAGGAAGAAAAGTTAGGTAGAAATCTTGAAGACATAGGAGTAGGCGGAGAATTCATGAACAAAAGCCAAACTCAATGGAAAGTATTTTGAAGAATAAAAATGGCTTTCAATATGATAGAATTTCTGCAAGAAGTACCCAATAGTACTAAGCCATTTTCTGTTGCTATAACATAATACCTGTGAATAGATCATTCATAAAAGAAAACTTATATTGGGTTATAATTCCAGAGGTCAGATAATCCAAGAGAATAGCACAAGTATATCCTCAGCTTTGGACAAAAGCTTACTGTTGCCTCAACTCACAGAGGAACATGAAATTGAAAATTGAAATTATGCAGAAGAGACAAAATTTGAGAACTTGTTCTCACAGAAACTAATCCAATAGCATGAGAATGAGAACTCACTTGAAAAAGGAATTAATCCATTTATGAGACCTCTGCCCTATGACCCAAATATCATCTCTTGGGCCCTACTCTCCAACATTTTTTTCATTTTGGAATAACTTTCAAGAGATTTGTTGAGGACAAATTATATTCAAACTGTAGCAGCAACCAGCTTCACACATGATTCTGGGAAAATAAATAACTTTCCATTAAATTTAGGAACAACAAATGATTATTTATGTCACTCCATCCATTCAAAAATATGAGGGAAAACCCTGAGATGGCAATACATTAAAACAGAAAGAAGGAAGGAAGGAAGGAAGGAAGGAAGGAAGGAAGGAAAGAAGGAAGGAAGGAAGGAAGGGAGAGAGAGAGAGAGAGGAAAAAAGGAAAGATTAGGAAGAAAGATATTAGCCTGTCTCTGTTTATAGATGACATGACTGTCTATTTTTTAGGTCCCAAAGAATTGACAAACTAATGGATATCATCAGAAATAATAGAATGGATACAAGATTTACTATAAATATACAACTTCCAATTGCTTATTTTTTATTTATTTATTTATTTATTTTATTTATTTATTTTTTTTTTTTTGCGGCACTGGGGATTGAACTCACAACCTCGTGCCTGCCTGACAGGTGTGTAAGCCGCTGAGCCAAACTCCCAGCCCTTCAATTGCTTACTTTTTAACAAGGAATAATTAGAATTAGAAATAATTTGTCTTTTAAAACAATGTACAACATTTTGAATTGAGTGTTCCTAGTGACTATGTTGAACATGTTTCTACGTGCATTTTGGTTATTTTTTCATAAGTGCATGTATACATGTACATATAAGTGTTTATGAGAACACACATATACATGTGTAAAATACCTATTTTATTTGAATATTTTCCTGTATTTTAGCTTGTTTATGGTTATTTGTCTTCTTGTTTCTAAATTGAAAATTTTCCTGTTATTCCAAATATGAATCACTAATTAGATATAGTTATTGTAAATATTTTCTTCTACTTTATAGTTGCTATTTCACTGTTATCTTACTTTCTAAATAAAGGTATCAACTATTAAAAGCAGCAACAACCAGATATCTTGAGTGTTTTCACTTAATCATTGATCTTTCCATCTCATTGTTTTTACTGTGATTTGAACAAACACATGGAGAAACAATCTTAATAAGTGAAATACGTTTTTAAGTAGGACTAAACAGCTTCAAACTAATATAATCCCCAAGGTTTTTGTTATTATTGATTTCTCATTCCAAATGAGAATCTAAGAATTTATCATTCAGGCAAAGAAGCCTCACTCAATGCATTTACACTATTAGTAAAGAATCTGAGAGCTAAGACACATTTGGTGAGATAAACAAAAATGTGATCACATGTGTATGAATGGTTTACACAATTTCTAAAATACGCACATTCATACCTATATGAAAAAACACACCTTGTAATTATCTATTACTTTTTAAATTCCTCTTCTGAATGTATTGTAAAATCAAAGTTGCCCTATAATAACAACATTATCTCTCCTTTGCAGATTGTGTAAAATGAAATGAAACAAAACAAAACAAAAACAAAAACAAATAAAAACCCTAAATTTTCAACCTCAAAAGGTAAGCAGTGGATGAAGAGAAATTTTTGAAATCCATCATCCTCAAGCCAATATCTACTTGAGAAAAACATGCTATTGTTACCTGTCTATTGTCCTTATAAAATAAATGCACGTTCAATGTAAGAAATTTAGAACTTACTATTACAGCTCTTCTTAAAATAGTATAGTGAAGGACTTGCATTGAAATTTTCATTGAGGCCATGAAATACAATGGCAACAAATTTTGCAAGATCAAGATATAAAGTTTCCAAAGATGTTTCTGGGGATTCAATTTTGTGATTTAATAACTCTCATTTACATTGAGTATAATAAAGTTTGTCTGGATGATACATGGAAGCAGATAAAAAGCAAAGTCATTGCATTAATGGATTCAATCAAATCTTTCTTGTTCCAATTGACCTGCTTCTTTTCACTCTTGTCAAGACCTCTGAAAGGGTTAATAAAATAAGCACATTTACCATAATGAGCAAGAGGAGAGAGAAGACTGAAAAATAAAACAAGAAATACTTTATTTGCCTTCCAAGACTGAATATTCTTGCCTGGATTAGGCCCTATTGGGGGAAACAAAGTAACTGGAAGTTTTATGAAGTTGGATATTGCAAGATTAATTATTAAACAGTACCTGACATTTAAAGTCTTGAAGTGAAAGTGTTATTGAAGATTAATAATGTTAAAATCTATCTAATTTGTCTTACCCATTTATTTGGATTTTGTTATTTGTGCTTCTCTATGCTTTCGTGCCCTAGTTGATTCAGGTGATCCATATTTCATTACCAAAAGTGGTGATTTTAATTGCTCTGCTACTTACCCATTTTTATACCTCTGAGCTTCTTAGTTATCCCTCTCAGGTGAGTGGGGTCTGTAAAAACAAAACATCATGTACAAATTACTTGTATATTACACAGCTATAGGATGGAGAAACTAAGTCCTTTTGTTTCAAGAAAATTTCTGACTCACAAAGCTACTTATTTCCTGTTTCCAAGCTTTCCTATGTATTAGAAAACTTTTCATATTAAATCTCTTCTGCTGTTTGAAAATTCTAAGTTTTCTCCCTGACTTTGTTTTCTGTCTTCGCATATACAACTGCACTATATCCAATATAGTCAGTAATAGTACTAAAACAGTTTTTTCTTAAATGAGTATGCATAAAAAGCAAAGTAGAAATATGTAAACAAATGTACAGAACTCATAGTTTATACTCTGATTATGCATCATTAATCTGAAAATCTAGTTTGAAAGCACTGACTAAAATTTGTAAGCATTTGGCCTCAAGATATTGAAGTTATTCGGATTTTCCAATACAGTGTGGATTCTCAAAAATTAACTTTTTGTTCCATATAGCTAAATATTTTGAAACTATGTAATTTTCCCATCATAGAAAAAGGAATTTGGAGGCATATTTCTTGACATTTCATTACAATGGGAATTTCATGCAAAAGTAATATTTTAACAGCAGGCTGGGAAGAAGACTCATTGCCTTGTCAAATACCAGTTACAAAATTAGACACAGGCTTAAAGGGAATAAATGGTTTTGAAGTTGCTCATTTGTCTAAACTTTATTAAAATTTCCATGGAAATTTAATGATATTAATTGACATATCATCATATATTCAGAACAAAAAGCAAAATGAAAGGGTGATAAATTATTTTATATTAAAAACTAATATTACTCATAGCTAATGCTATATGAAAAATGAAAAATATTTAGATGAGTTAAGTAGATGTTACATCTCTATAACTAAAGACAGACATTTACTTCAAACTAAAAGAGAAATCTTACAGAAATACACGAAAGTTCAAAATCATGAACTTTATCAGGAAGAGGTCTTATTAACAAAATATTGTTTCAGCCAAAATTTTTACCATTGCTTTACTTATCAGTATACAATACTTACCTGTGTTTATCTCAGTTAATAATTTAGGCATAAATCATGGATAATTATATCACTGTTTCCATGTATTTTGGAATCTATTCTTGTTAAAGAGTGATATATTTCCAGATTTTGTTTGTGGAGGTGGATCCCCTCCCCAGGATCTAGAGTTAATTAGATTGCTTTATTATTTTTGCTGTGATGTTGTCTTCAGTATCTCCACTTTGCCTTTGATTTCAAGTTTTCCTCTTGGCTGTTTTGTTTTTGGAGCTCTTTTTTTTTTTTTTTCGGTTGTCATTGGTTTCCAGGTGTATTGATTCCCTGTCCATCTTGGGTCCTCATATCTGAAAGAGGCTATGCAACTTAAAACTTTGATTAAGTACATTTTTATGTATTTATTTTAAACTATTTGCTGTTATTGTTATTGTTAT
>RJWM01043963.1:0-13512 GCA_004363535.1 Dasyprocta punctata | reverse complement strand
GACCTCTAGGAAATTCTACACTGACTTGAAAATTTACTTTCTTATAATCCTTTCCATTGCTATAATATCTAACATTTCCTTGTATTATTTAAGCCCATTTACCGGGCAGCAGAGAGGGGGCTTATTAAGGAGAGAAATTTCACCAGTAATAGCTTTCTTCCGCAGCCTTCATTTCCACCCCACAAACAACCTCAGTCTATGGAGCAAGGGGCCACACTGGATGGTTACGGTGAAAAGCCACCCCACACTGATGCCTCCTGGCCTCGCCCCTGTCCCTGGTGCTCCCCATCCCTCCCCCTGAAGGACATGTGCTTCCTGCTCCCCATGCCTCCCCTCAGGAGTCCAGACCGGAAGTTCTCCTCCATGCCAGCACCTGATGTTTTTCCCTCCAGGATCCCCTGCTGACAGGGACCAAGCCCTGCTTGTAAGCCATCTGTCCTCACCTTCACAATAATCAAAGACCACAAACTGTGCCCCAGACTCTACCGGGCAAGCTGTGAACATCATCCCTGTGTCTCAGAGAAGCAAGTATGGGAACTAACAGAGACAAATCTGTGGTCCTTGTGTACCACAAAGCAAACCCAAGTGAAACAGTAGAGAAAGCCACTATTGTAGTCAGGGGCTGCAAGGAAAACAATTACATACAGGACACAGAATTTATAGTATTATTTATAATGGTCACCCAAGGAGTCACACACAAAGAAAGTGCAGGAAATCTGTCCACACACTGAAGACCCAGAGAATCCAGCGGAGGGCCTGGATCCCATGGCAATACCCTGCATGGGTCCAGCTGAAGACCTAGAGGCCATAACAATGCCCCCCCCAAGTCCAACTGGAGGCCTAGAGCCCACGACAATGACTCATGCAAGTCTGCTTCACGGATCTTCATTGGGAAGACCCAAAGGGCAGCGGTGGAAGCTAGAAAGTCTATGCCAGCAGGGTGAAGGATCTGTGCCAGTAGGCTGAAAATTCTGCAATGGAACCAAGAAGCAACATTCAAAATAAGGACTAAGGCTCCCCAAAAAGTACCACAGCCATCCTCAGTGACTACAAGGTCCTGAGCTCCTCCGACAATGAGAAAAGCTGAGTTTATATCAGGAAGCCAGGTTGACAAGCTTCTCCTGGAGATTGAACAGCACACACCTTCCCCTTCAGAGCCAGGAAGCAATGCTCAAAGTAAGGACCAGCGCTCCCCCAAAGTGAACCACAGCCATTCTCAGCAACAAGGTCCCAAGCTCCTCCAATGATAAAAGCCAAGTACAAGTTTGTAGCAGGGAAGCCAGCATGACAAGCTCCTCCAGGAGAACCAACAGCTCCAAAAGAACAAACAGCTCCAATTAACAGCAATGCTATGGAGAACTCACAGTGCTCCTCCTCCTCGCCAGGTCCCCTTTTATGCTGGCAGCTTTCCTCAGGTTGGCCGTCCACGCTCCGCACCACGCTGACTCAGTTCAGCTGGTGTTCCAGTTGACCACCAGTCTGCAATCCGCCACAGCCACCTACAGACCCCAGTGTCTTATATGAAGTGATATTTCTGTTTCTAAAGAACTGTACTTGCTACACTCTAAAGCAAATTAGATCACTGAGGGACATCTGAGAGGAAGAGACCAAGGTGTCCCTGGGAATTCTGAGATCTAGGCTAGCCGCATTCTTTACAACCCTCCCCTCCCCATAAATGAATTCATGTCCCTAAAAATGTGTTATCAGCCACAGCCACCATAACATTATTACAGCTACTGCTCCCACTGTGTAGATACAGAGCTGGCAACTTTCTGTGTGCTGCCTCATTTGATCTTTGAGTGACCTGAACAAAAAAGTGCTTGCGAGCAGGGGTTAGGACAAGCCTGGGTCAGTGAGAGCGCCCCTTGACCAACCAGGATTAGCCGTGCTTTTCAATGTCCACGTTCAGGCCAGCTCAAGTATTTTAAGAAAGCAATAGAAGAATTCTTAAGAAACTGATGGCTCAAGGAAAACCAAAACAAAATCTCCACATGTATGTCTGAACTCAATTTATTTACTACATGGTAATAGCATGTCAAACTTCGCGGTCTAAAAATGTAGATTTCAGATCATGTAGGCAAAAATGAATGAATGAATGAATGAATGAAACCAATATCTTCAGTACCTCTCTGCTAGGTTATAGAGAGGTGTTTTAAACATTATTTATTACTAATTTTACTCTACTCATTATTAGACTGTTTCCTACAGTAAAAGAGAAATGTTCTGTGGGTTGCATTTCTCAGGCATGTATTCCATCTAGTTCGGCATCTCATGATAAATACATGGTATATATAAAAGTATATACACATGCATACTTATATCTATAGGTATTTTTATTTGGAACTTTCTGTGCAAATGAGCTGACAGAAACACGGGCCTGGAGTCTCAGCGTGTGCAGAGAAGGCTCCGAAGGTTTCCAGTGCCCTGTACCTGCCCAGGCTTCCATCTGCGCACAAAACTCTGATGCAAGATTCAACTTAGGAAAAATAATTTAAAGTGGAACTCTGGCAGTTCCATTTGGGGACACAAGTATCGCCTTAGGAGCTAGGTCCAACTTCGGGAGTTGAAGCAGTGATGCCTGCTTTGTAAAAAACCCGTCACTACTCACTGCAGTGACTCATTCCCGATCACACAGATGACGGCTCCTAGAAAATTCAGTGCGGTCGAGAGCGGCGCCTCGGCTTGCAATTCTCCCAGGTGAACTATGGGGGTGTCCAGCCCTGCTCCAGGTGCTGTGCTGCCCCACCCCCACCCGTTCCCTCCCAGAGAAATCCTTGGCCCCGTGGGAGGGGTGTTCTGGCCCTGGCCGTCTGAGAGCCGGAGTCTAAGGTGCCCACTGAATCCTGGGAGAAGGCGGGCAGCAGGGAAGGCGGAAGGACACCTGACCCCGGGACTGCAGGAAAGGCCCGGTTCTGCAGATCCTCATGCGAGCGAGCGCAGGGAAGAGCAGCTCCCGCTGGCTGGTGCCCAGGAAAGCCTCAAGCAACTGCAAGACAGTGAGCCCCGCGCCTCTGCGGCCTGCCTGCGCTGCACCGCGGCGTCTGGAGGGGTCTGTGGCCTCTGACACCCAGCCTCACGCCATGGGCATCTGAGGACCTACGGAAGCCAGGTTGACTGAAAGCTAAGCAGAAACCCCAGACCTGCTGCAGCTCCTGGGGGCCCATGGATGAGCCAGCGGTGGCAGGGGCCAACGCAGGACCATGCATTTCATGAGGCCACAGAGCACGGCTGCTGGACAGAGACTTACAGCAAACAGCAGGGCAGCTGCACTCACAAGGGCTGTGGGCACAGCCGGCCACAACCGCACAGCACAGCACCGAGATGGAGGGGTCCCTGTGAGCATCGTAATACTGTCAGAATGCTGCTTCTCAGGTCAGAGATAATCGTAATCTATCTCCTCAGCCATCTGTGCAAGTGTTTGCAAACTTATTAGGTAAAAGAATAACGAATACGTAAGAGTGAGCCTTTGCTTTTTTTTTTTTTTTTTCCTTTCTTTCTCTTACAATACTGGGAACTGAGCCCAGAGCCTCATGCAGGTCAGACAAGTGCTCTACCTCTGAGCTACATCCCTTCCACTCTTCTGATCTTGCTCAAGCCATTGCCTGGTTGGCCAGCGGGCTGAGAAGGTGAGAAGAACAGGAGTGTGGTCAGTTGTCCCCTCCAGAGCTCACAGGAGCACCTACAACTGGGAGCCACTGCAGGCCTGTGGGGGACAGGAAGGCCACAGCAGAGGCCTGGAGGGGAGGTGTCGGAGGGGGACACTCGAGTCTCAGTCACTGCCAAGGCCAGGACACTGGGTGACCAAGGGGAGACGGCACTGGCACTGTGCGCTGTGTGAATGTGACATTCCCATGGAACGTTAAAAGACACACAATGTCTTTTATTTTAGAAGTCAGGAAAGGGTCATTTAGAAAAAAACAACAATTCTAAAAGTGGTTCATTTACCACTTGAAAATGGGTCTCTCCGCTGGGTTTGGTGGCATACGCCAATAATCCCGGCACTCAGGGAGACTGCAGTAAAAGGACTATGAGTTTGTGTCCAGCCTGGGCAACTTAATGGCTTTGCAAAACCTTGTCTTAAAATACAAAAACCACAGACTTGAAAACTGAAGGGTACGCTCGACAGGACAGCACATGCACACTAATCTCTGAAGCCACATCTGTGATGGCACAGCTCATCCTAATTAATTGGTCATCAAACTTCAGCTGTGCTGTGACCCAAGGTTTTCAGGTAGAAAGGTGCTAGGGATCTAGAGAGAGAGAGCCAGCAGAGCGGTCTCCAGTGTGCCATTATTAATATTGTACCTACATCACTGTATTGGTTTGATCCTGTGTCCCCCCAAGAACTCATGTGATTTGGATGGGGCTGTCTGGCATTTGTGATTGGTCTGATGTCTAGCGCTGGGATTGGTGATGTGAGTGCTGTACCTGCCCAGGGGTGGAGCCGATATACAGTGTAAGGGCGGGAGGAAGGCGTGTCTTGCCCTTGTTCTCTCACTGGTTTGCCTTGCTGTTTGGCAGCCACCATGAATGGCTGCCCTGCCATGCCACGCTGCCTTGGAGCCAACCAAGAATGGACTGAAACCCCGAGAAACTGTAAGAAATAAACCTTTCCTTTCCTAATTTTGGGTGTCAGGTATTCTGTCTCAGCAATGAGTGAAAAGTAAGACAATCACTGTACCCCAGAAGCTGAACCCATTGGTCCAAAATCAGTCCCGTGACTTTCTTAAATTTCACTTGTCCTTCCTCCATAATGCATAGAGTAAATCTTACTTATTTTTCCCTTGCAAGATTTAAAAATGCATGGAGGACATAATGGAGGATATAGTTTTTCAACTTATAATTTTCATGACATGATCAAAATTTTTTTAAAATTGGGGACTGACAGCAAAAACCTACTCTAAGGTTACCCAATTTTTTGAGATCCTTGTGTGACTTGGTAAAAGGGTTGGTAACTCTGCAAAACCTTAAGCTTTCCATGAATTGCCATGAGTTAGAAATCTGGCAACGGAAAGTTTCATTACATTCTTTGGGCTGGATGGCAGAAGTTGGATGACCCATGAAAGAAACAGGGAAAATTGAAATCATGACTCATATGATGATACTATCTCTTAGAAATCAAGCTTCATAATATATTAATTCACTTATAATTTTCCACTAATCTCTGCCTTCATTCACCCACTTAGAAAATACGAAGGATAAATCGTAAGTTTACATACTGACACAGTGGCAGTATACCAACAGAAACCAGGCTTCCCCGCCGTTCATGTTTGCATTCTGTGTGTGTGTGTGGTGTGTGTGTAGTCAGAAACCTAGATCACATATATATCTTTCCAATTATACACATTTAAGCTTCTGTGAGACTTAAATGTCAAATGAAAAGTTTCTAGGTACAGCCTGAATTATATATTAATTACATATTAATTTTTCAATGTCAACTTCAGGGTGCTAATCATTTTATACAAGGTTATTTGAGTAAATTTCACATATTAGTACCTTCTGTGCGTAATCACAATGTTTAGAGGAAAACTGAAAATTAACTGATAACAGAAGGATACAGTAATAGTGAAATTCAGAGTGCTGATCATATCAATGACTAAGGCATTTCTGCTGGAACCCAGATTATACTGTAACTACCCTCCAGGTACCAGCAGAGTATTGAATATGGCAATCAGTGTGCAGTGGGGCTTTATGTGTAGATCGTCACAAGAATTTTGGTATTCCTCTGTCCTTGAGATCTTCTGAGGTGCCTATGTTTATTTAAGGACTTTCCCAGTAATACATGCTAGCTTTAATGTTTTCCAAGAAACATCTAAAGGCAGCATTTTTCAAGAATTTGGTAAGGACGTCTACAAAGAAAGCAAAGAAACTCTCAGCAGGTTTCACTCGGGGACAAGCCCACGTGGAATCCTGGATGTAATTTTGCTCTCAGTCGTGTCCTCGAGGTCATTATTAGTGACAAGACTAACAACAAAGTTTGGCATTGACGAGCTGCAGGGAATGTGCAATTCTCAGATGATCAAGCAGCCTTGAAAAATCTACCGCTTAACGATGATTAAGGGTATGAGCCACACGATTACCAGAGGCTCTCTGCCAAATAACCCACAAAATAAGTGAAGGCACAAGAAAGAGGAAGAATCAAAACAAAGTCACCCAGTTGGTTCCGAGAGAGACACGGGCTCTCTCCAGTGCCTCAGACTGCCTCAGACTGTCTTCTCCAAGATTCACAAACCCTTTACGCTTCCGGGTGCACAAAGTCCATCTAGACCCCGTTCCCAGACGGCCCTTTTGCCCATCTATCCATGAGCCTTGGTTTGGCCCATGCATCCCTGCGGGCGTGTTGGGAGCAGGAGCAGGGGCTCGCATCTCTAAGGACCGCAGCTCACATCTTCCAGGGAGAGGACCGCGTTAGCGACAGAGCGCTTGGTGACGCTGAACTTCCCGCCCACCCTGGGGCGAGAAGCAGCTCTAAGAGCGGAGCCCCCAGGTGTCTGGGGCCGCATCGCCCGCTCCTACCTGGTGTCCTCCTCTTGGCTGTGCAGGCAACAGTTCACGGCGTTCACCAGGAAGCCAAACAGGCGGCTGTACAGGGCCTTGGCCAACAGGTCTCGGTAAAACTCAGCAATCTGGACGGTGTGGCGCCGGACTATCAGGTCTCCTAAAACAGTGCAAAGAAGGAGGAGGATCAGGACCAGCAATTTAGAAGCAGCACAACTGCACACGTCCTTTTCATTGCCCCCACGCCCATGTCTGGCAAAGGATGTTAAGAGTGGTCCTGTGATTCTAATGCTAACCGAGGTCTCTGCTGGTCATCACGTGAGCTGCTCCCTAACGCTCTCCCGGACGCAGACCTTGAGCACAGCTGTGGACCTGTGTCTGTGGCTACCTAACTTTCTCCTGGCCCTTCCCGGGACACCCCGGCCACGTTTTATGACAGCCGCTCAGTGGTGTGCACGCTGGTCCTTCCGAGGTACCTGGGAGTCTGTGCAGCCGCAGAAGTGGCTGCAGTGTGTATCCTGCTCTGCTCCACCTGAGTGCGGGGCTGGAGCTAGGGAGCCAGACCGGGCCCTTGGGGAGACACTGCTGCGTCATGGCCGAAGAGACAGCGACTGAAATCGTGAACGAGAAGATTTGTGGAAGAGAACAGATGGGGGAAGGGACTCAGGAAGGACCGACTGGGGGCCAAGGTGGTTGAAGGGGCATCACAGATGGCAGCAAGAGCGGCTGGCTGACTGGATCAGTCACCAGCATGGCGGAAGCCCGGCGATCAGACACAGTAAATTATAGATGATAACGGTGGTTCAGTCCTCCAAACAGGCACGAAGGAGAACAGTGAACACGGAGAGAAACGGGAAGAGAGCTCAGGAGTCACTCCGGGCGCACCGAGTGCGCAATGGGAAACTCATCAGGCTGAGGGGTGCACAAAGGCGGCTCTGAGACCAGGGAGGGGCCGTGCAGCCCAACACCCGCAGCGATGCAGCGAGGACACAGCACCCTGGAGGACAGCCGAGGCAGGAGGGTCGCAAGATCCAGCCCAGCCTCGGTGAGTTAGCCGGACCCTCTCTTGAAATTAAAAAATGAAAAATTAAAAGGGCTGGGGCTATAGCTTAGTGCAAATGCTTTGGTTCCATTCTAAGTAAAAAAGGAGGAGGAGGAGAAGGACGAGAGAAAGCATAAGGGAAAGGAGAGAAAGAGGAGGAGGAAAAGGAGGAAGGGGCAGGAGGAGGACAGGAGGAGGGGAGGGGAGGAAGCGGCCATGGCTAGGTGGACCCCACGTCCTCACGAGTGCACTGATGAGGAAGCTCGTGAGGGGCGAGTCACAGTGAACTGGGGGTCGTGGGGGACACCAGCCTCTCGCACACTGGGCAGAGAGAATGACTGGCTCGGCGAGCGGGGCGCCCACGGCCTGGCATTCCGGCCCAGCAGGCCGGTGAGCGCTGGTGCGGCGTTCGGAGCTCTCATCTTGCCTCTGTGACTCTCAGTTTTCCCACCCTTAAAATGGCAACAGTATGCCCACCTCATAACGGTTTGCAAGAGAACAAAACTGACGACATTCAGAGCGCCGGGCACAGTGCCCACGCCTTCCTGAGTGCCCAACAAAGAAAGCTGTTATTCTGAGCAGTGAGACAGAGGGCGGCTGCCGGCGCCGACCAGGACAGCACAGCCCGGCACCCGTGCGGGCAGCGCACGGGATGGGGACAGAGCCGCCAGGCGCGGGTTTGTTTTGCTGGAGACAGAGGCGCTGGGAAGGGTGAGCCCTTCATCAAAGCACGCTCGCAGGAGCCTAAGGCGTTCATGGTTCAGAGCCACGCCAGGGGTTCATGTTCCCAACGCTTTTCCACACTGGCCCTCGATTCGTGGAAATAGTTCCACCGAGCAGGGACAGGGAAACACAGACTTAAGCTCCACACGTGAAAGAGGACCGAAACCTGTGTAACGGCAAAAATCACACACAGCAGAACTGACCTTTAAAATACTGAATGTCGGTGGTTAAGGCAGAAGCCAGCTCATCTGTCGACACCTGCAACATCCCAGCCACTGAAATCACAGCAAGGGCAGAAACACAAAGTCAGCATCCGGGGCTGGAAACGGAGAAGGTCGTGCTCCACAGTCGCCCCGCACGCACCGAGGGAGGCGTGTGGGCTCTGAAGCAGGGACCCGCCGCCACCGGCGGGGAAAGGAGGGTCACCGTAATGGGTTTGTCTCCCCCCTCACCCTCACAGACGGTACCGATTTTTTTTTCCAAATTCCTTACTAAATCGTTTTGATACGTGTGAACATAGGCTGTGCAATGACAGCCTGCTGTTTGGAGGTCTTTTAAAAAAAAATCACAAGCGCCTAGTAAGGCAATTTTAAAGACGGGGATTTCCAGTGAGGTCTTTGAAGGCAAGACACTGCCTCATGTATCTGAAACATGTTTAGCTAATAACATTCCCCCAAGTGTTCCGGGTGGCAAGGGGGTAGGGAACACGAGCATATCGCGAGAGGATCCCAGTGGGCACCGAGGGGTGAGTGCTGGGAAGGTGGGGGCGGAAGGAGAACATTAAAGCCCAGCTTGCTCATCACTCCCATAGCCCGACTCAGACAAGACAGCCAGAGCCGGCTCCGGAGGACCAGGATCCTGCCGGCTTCCGTGGACTGTGTCGCCATCTACTGACCACCTGCAGACTGCTCGCCGAGGAGCTGGTGCCCAGGCAGCCCCTGCGCCCTGACCTTGCTCCAGGAGCTGGAGGTCAGACACAAAGGCCCAGTCGGCGTCGGTCAGCGTGGTGAAGCGGACGTCCCCGAGGTGCAGTATCCCCGCCAGGATCACAAACAGGTTCTCCACCTCCTGCACCAGGACAAACGGGGAAGACAGGATGGTGGAGGAGGAAGATTAACAGGCAAATCCCTTACCACGGAACAGCAGGTTCCGGAGGGGACATGGACCCTATTGTTGGGACTGAGGCTTGTCCGACCCCAAATGCTGGATTAAAGAGCTATGACCGTCTATCTCCAAGTAGGAATCTCATACTCAATTTCTTGTTCATCAACATTTCTTTTCCTTACATGTAAGAGAGTAAGAAAGTGACACTGTTATAAATTAATGTCTTCTCACTTGTTTTTTGAGGCAGTCTTACCATGTAGTTCAAGCTGGCCTGGAACTCACTATGTAGTCCAGGCTGCCCTTGAATTCATGACCCTCCTGCCTCAGCCTCCTAAGGATTAGGATCACAGGTGTCCACCACCACACCCAGAAATTAATGTCTTCTCAATGTCAGTTGTAGCAAAAACAAATGATTACAGACGGAGGTCCCACTGACTGGAAGTCACTCGTGAGTCACTCGGAGCCCCTCCTCTGGTCCAATCCCAGCCCGCAGAGGCAGGAGGGTCCCCTGCACTGTGCTGGGCCTGTCTCCTTCCTGAGCCTCTATTGTGGCCCCCGGTCATCACCCTGGAGATAAGCTGAGGGGGACTGCGACGTGTCCCACTTCTGACGCGATCAGCCTGGGATGCTAGGCAAACACAGGGAGACCCGGGAGCCTGCGGGGCACGGCGGGAGGAGGTTCCCGGGAGAGGGCCTGGGAGCCTCCACTCCCGCAGTGGCTGCAGACGCGCAGCTTGCTTTTGGATGGGTGTTTCACGGCAAGAACGAAAAATCAAGAAAGAGCCGGCTGTGAAAGGCCGCTTCTCCCCAGCATCCAATAGGGAGGCAGGCTGACGCTCTCGCTGTCACCGGACTCATTAGCACCCTAATCGGCAGAGCCCTTGGGGATCCCATCATCTCCATTTTTCATAAAGGCATGACTTCATCAGTGTGTGTGGGTGTGTGTGTGTGTGGGTGTAGCACTAGGAATCGAACCCAGAGCCTTGGCACCGAGTCACATCCCGAGCCCCTTCTTTATTATTTATTTGGAGACAGGTCTTGCTAATTTGCCAAGTTGCCCAGGCTGGCCTTGAACTTGTGATCCTCCTGCCTCAGCCTCCCAGTGTGCAAGGATTGCAGGCATTCATCACCAAAGCCAGCTTGATTTTGTCATCCTTTATAAGACAGCACTGTGGTGGACAGTCTCTAAGGGGTTTCCAGGCATAACATTCTATAATCCTGGCACTGTGCAAAACTACCTTTGTAAAATCCCTAAATCACAAATCAAGGTTTCATATTCAGTTCACTGTTGCTTTATAAAACAGCATCTTCTCAGTCTCTTAAAAGCTACCTGACATCTTTTTTCTTAGTAACTCTCAACCCTTTTCATTAAGTAGCTAGTGTCCGCAAGGCAGAGGGAGAAGCAGAACCGCACCGTCCTCAGGGGTTGTGCCCGTCAGTGACCGAGGCAGACGCACGCCCCAGTGCGATGGGTCCCGTGCCAGGGAACCTGCAGCCCTCCACGTGCAGCAAGCCTGTGGTGCTGTCTGTCGTGTGCAGCTGTCCCCTGCTGTCTTGCCTTCCCCACAACAGGGCGGGGGCCGAGAGTGGAGGCGGAGGCTTTCTGAGGATCAGACTACCTTGGGCTGCAGTTCACTTCCTGATGGGGTTTGGCTCGAGGCCCTCACCAGCCCAGCAGTGCCTTCCTGTGAGTTGCAGTGGATTGAATCTATTCCCTCTCCTGGGCTGAGTGGCACTGTTCAAGTCACTGTACAGGCTCACACAGAGACTGCATCCCACAGCTTTTGTTGTCGTCTACCAGCAGGTTGCAGTTAACATGTCCTGAGAACTCCGTTAGTTCCCTCAGCCAGCGGGTGTATTTTGCTTGCTCTGCCTTGAACATCAAGCCTGGATTTTCAAGGCCCTGTTTCCAAGCAACTAGGTTTTGGTAGAATGGTTCCCTGCTTCTCTCTTTTTTCCCATTTCCTAGAAGAAGCTAGCAGCTTCAGGCATGGAGAGTAGGTGCTACAGTTTCTGTTTAGATGTCCCCAAAGTCTCAGGGGCTCACAGGCGGGGTTGGCAGGTGACGGGATCACGGGTGTGTGATACCCACAGTGGACGGGTCCACCAGTGAGTTTATAGCTGAAGGTGATGTTGGGAGGCGGAGCCGGGGAGGAGGCGGCCGCTGGGGCGTGGCCTGGAAGGGTCTGTGTCCCTCCCCCCTCCATCTCTCTCTGCTTCTGTCCAGCATGCCACAGGCCGTTTCTCCTCTGTGATGCCCTCTGCTGCCCTGCCCTGTCCCGGAGCCAGCCAACCACGGAGGGAAAGCTCTACAGACCGTGAACCACATAAACTTCTCCTCTTCAGAACTGTGTCCGGTATTGTGTGTCAATGAATAGAAAGCAACTGAGACAATGGAAAATAATAAAATCAGAAAAATCTGACAGCAGCACGTACCAAGATGAGAACGTGCCAGTGGCCAGGGCTCAGGAAAGGACAGAAACAGTTTGGATAACTGGAGCAAAAAGAACAAGATGCTGTCTGACCACAGCTTTCAGAATTCTAGTCTCTTAAAAAAACTAAAGAAAAATCCCACCCAAAGTCAGGCATGGTGGCACATCCTATAACCCCCACACTCCAGAGGCTGAGGCAGGAAGATCACTTCCAGTTCAAGGCTGACCTGGGTTACACAGTGAGTTCAAGGCCGGCCTGAACTACATAGGGAAACACTGTGTCAAAAAACAAACAAAAAACCGGTCTCTGAACAGAGCGAGGGGAGACCAGATCAAGAGTCCCGAGTGACTTCCAGGCGAGGAGCGTATTTTGAGAAGAGTAATGTCAGCCTGTCTTCACTGGGATATTTTACTTTTTAATTTAAGGACTCACTGAATCTTTTGACCCCCCTTGGAGCTGTGTGACCAGGTCCGGATATCCACCTGTGTGCCTTCTGGGCAAGGCCTCCAGGCCGCCGTGTTGGAAGCCACGCCCCTTCCTGTCACACGCTGCAGGCTCACCCTGCGTCCCCTCACCCTCCACATCCTCGTTCACCTCCTGCCCTTCTAGAATGTGGGCTCCAGGAGCAGGGGCTGGGGCTCATCTGAAGCTGAGTCACCGGGGTCTCCAACAATCTCTGCATGTGACAGGGCACGGGAAGTGCTCTTTTGGGAGGGGGTACTGGGAATCGAACCCAGGACCTTATGCTTGCCAGGCCGGTGCTCTGCCACTGAGCTAAACCCCGGTCCAGGGAAGTGCTCTGGAATGAACGGCTTTTATACACTGGCTCGAGGTTGGTTTTCTCGGCGAAGCACTATGACGACTCACCAGGCTGCTGAATCCAATCCCAGACAGAGCCCGTCTCAAAGCCGCGAATCTCTCCCGGTTCAGCGCCTGCTCCGCCGGGGCCGAGTCTCCCCTCGGGGCCTGGTTCAGGTACCTGTGAGGATAAACACTGCGTCAGGCTGGTGTGGAGGCAGCCGCATTCGCTGTCCTCCACATGGCATCTCCTGGACACCGTGTGCCCACTGCTGACGAAGCTCTCGGACAGCGCGCGAAGTGTCCGCGAGGGACAAACACAGCCGCTGCCGCCCCGGAACACAATCCCACGGCGTGACACGGCTCGCTTCAGCCGTGCCGTCCTCTTCTGCGTGCGGAGGCTGGGGAGGAACCGTCCCGGGCATGGTGGCTGCGGTAGGGATGCTGCATTGGCACCAATCTGCTGACTCTTCTCGTCAGCACCTTTTAATTATGAGGGAGTTGATTAATTCCCGGATTTGTTCCTTTCCTTCTGCAGATATGAAGGAACCATCTACCCACACAGACCGCGCCGGGCAGCTGAGGGTGGGGAGATAAAGGGGGCCCCCTCTGGAACCCCAGCCACAGCAAGGCAGTGTCCCCAGGGACGGAGGCGGAGAGCGGAGCGCCCCGGACAGCGCTGGAACAGCACAGTGGAGAGAGTGAGGTGCATCAGACGCGCTGACGGGCCGCGCGGCTTCTCTGATGTGAGGAGCTCAGCATACGAGTAAATTGTGAATTATGGAGCAAAATCCAAAACAGATACTAGGAGACGGGGGCTGCGTGAGGAAGGGGACCCAGAGGTGGAGGGCGGGGAGAGGAGGGGGTGGGAATTAGGGTGCGCAGTGTCCGTGTCCCAGCTCCCCCCAAGGAAA
>RJWM01043962.1:0-13530 GCA_004363535.1 Dasyprocta punctata | reverse complement strand
ATCTCCAACAGAGTGAAAAGAAAACCCATGAACTGGGAAAATATCTTAGCCAATTGTCCATCAGACAAAGGACTTCTATCTAAAACATATAAAGAATTAAAAGAAATCAGGCCCCTAAAATTCAAGGACCCAATCCAAAAATGGGCATCTGAGATGAATACACACTTCTCAGAGAAAGAAATACAAATGGCAAATAAATCTATGAAAAAATGTTCAACATCAATGGTCATTCAGGAAATGCAAATTAAAACAACGCTGTGCTTCCATCTCACTCCAGAAAGAATGGCAAAGATTACAAAATCAACCAACAATAAATGCTGGAGGGGCTGTGGGGAAAAAGGAACTCTTCTCCACTGTTGGTGGGAGTGTAGACTGGTGCAACCATTGTGGAAAACAGTGTGGAGATTCCTCAAGAAGCTAGGATTAGAGATCCCATTCAACCCAGCTATCCCACTTCTGGGCATTTTCCCAAAAGAATTGAAAACATCATACCACAGTGATATCTGTGCACCCATGTTTAGAGCAACCTAATTTGTAATAGCCAGATCTTGGAAACAACCCAAGTGCCCATCAATCAAAGAATGGATAAAAAAGATGTGGTATTTTTATACAATGGAGTACTATTCAGCTATTAAGAAAGATTGCATTGAGACTTTTATAAGTAAATGGTCACGACTTGAGGCCATACTCATAAGTGAGATAAATCAAAACCACATGTGTAAATACCATATTGTTTCCCTAGTGTAAGAAATTGAAAAAGTATATATGATCCAAAATCTATAATAAATACTATGTAAGGGTAAAAAGCAGCTCGATGAGCAAAAGTAATTGGGAAGGGAAAAGGGGGAAGAGAAAAGGGAAAAGGAAAAGATATAAATATGTATATATGTATATGTAAGATAACTAAAATGAACACACTGCTGAATGTATTCGTTATTGAGAAAGAACAATTAATACTCATATGATTGGATCAATTTTACATGTCTATATCTGTTAATGTAAATAACCATTTTAAAGATAACGATACGCAATATTGCAACCATTGTCAAGTTTCTATCATCCTGTTTGTAAACCTGCAATGTTACTGTTGTGTATTTACTCTAGTCATTTGTTTGTCTCTTTTGCTTGTTGTCTTTGTTATATATGTCTTTTTTTGTTTTTCTTCTTCGCTTAAATAAAAAAAAGAAAAAATGTTCAGCATCATTGGTCATTAGAGAAATGCAAATTAAAACAACACTGAAATTTCATCTCACTCCAGAAAGAATGGCCAGGATCAAGAAAACTACCAATAACAAATGGTAGAGAGGCTGTGGGGAAAAAAGAACTCTTCTCCACTGTTGGTGGGAGTGTAGACTGGTGCAGCCACTGTGGAAATCAGTCTGGAGGTTCCTGAAGAAGCTGGGATTGGAAGTCCTGTTTGACACAGCTATTCCACTTGTGGGCATATTCCCAGAAGAATTGAAAACATCATACCACAGTGATATATGTTTACCCATGTTTATAGCAGCACAATTTTTAATAGCCAAACCTTGGATAAAGATTTAGGAATGGATAAAAAAGATGTGGTATTTTTATACAATGGAGTACTACTCAGCTATAAAGAAGGACCACTTTGAGGGTTTTATCGGTAAGTGGATGCGACTTGAGACCATATTAATAAGTGAAATAAATCAAACTTACATGTGTAAATACCATATTGTCTCCCTAGTGTAAGAAACTGAAAGAGTAAATAAGATACAAAATCTTCAGTAAATATTATTAAAGAATAATAAACTGCCCAAAGGGGAAAAATAGCTCAGGGAAAATGAGAAAAGAAGGAAGAAAAAGAAAAGATATAAATTTATATGTATACATTTAAGATAGCTAAGATGATTGTATTACTAATTGTATTAGTTCTTGGAACAAAATTAGCATTATAGGATTAGATCAATTTTGCATGTTTATATATAGTAATCTGAGTAACTTTTTTGAAGATAACAATGCAAAATAGCAACCTTAGTTATGTTCCTATCACCTTGTTTTGCAAGCCTGTATTGTTATTGTTTCAGGCTCTTTGTTATTGTTATTTATTAGTCTCTTTTGTTTCTTGTTTTTCTTGTAATTTGTTATGTTTTGTTTTGTTTTTTCCTCTAATATAAAAAAGATAGATGTACATGTGTAGGTTTAAACATGCCTAGAACTTCTAAAGAGTTTACAAGAATTGATTTTATTACATGTGATGGTATGAATAGTTACTTTGAAGAAAATAAGACATTATGCTAGCCATTGCTGATTTCCTATCATCTTGTTGTGAAGTCCAATAATGCTTTTATTCTTTGTTTTGATTGGTTTTAATCTGTTTTGTATTGTTTGATTTCAATATGTGTGAAAGTGTGGACATCTATTTTGAAGAGAACAAGAGATATTATGGTAGCCATTGTTGATATTTCTGTTGTCTGGTTTTGAAGGCCTGTAATGCTTTCATTTTTTTGTTTTTATTGGCTTTATACTATTTTGTTTTGTTTGAATTCATTGTATGTGAAGTTATGGACAACTATTTCAAAGAAAACAAGAGACATTATGGTAGCCACTGTTGATTTCCTGTTGTCTTGTTTTGAAATCTTGTGTTGCTTGTTTTGTTTTGTTCTGATCTGCTTTGTTCTGTTCTGTTTTGTTTTGCTTTATTCTCTTTAAAATAAATTATTTTTCTTTGCATTGTCTTGTAGCTGTTGAATTACTATTTCTTGGTTCCTTGTTATTTTTAAGAGATCTTTTCATTCACGATCACTAGCTGTGATCCTGTCTTCAAGGTCTGAAAGTCTATCTTCAGTCTCTTCCAAGCAATTTTGCCAGCTTTCAGTGAAGTGTTTAATTTCCTGGATATCTCTTTGAATCTGTCTCATGCATTATAATTCCTTCCTATATTGTTCATTCAAGGTTTCTATCATTTTCCTATGCTCCTCTTTTTTATCTATGTCTTCTTTAGATACTCTCAGCAACCCTTTCATTACGTTTGTGATTTCTTCTTTCACCTGAGATATTATTTCTGATCTGATTACTTTTATAATTTCATGAAGTTTTTCTTTACTTCAGTTGCTGTCCTGTCAGAGATCTCAGGTGTGCAACTTCCATTTTCTTCCATGTCTATGTCTCCCAGACTTGTTCTGTATGGTTTCGAGGTTTCAGATTGCCTTTTGCTCCTTTGTCTTGACATTCTCCTGTGTTCCTTCCAATAAGCCAGTTGTGGGGTCCCAGGCACTTTCCACATTGGCTGCCCCTCCATGGTGTAGGGTAATGGGACAGGCATCTGACTTTCTCTGAACCCAGTTTCCTAAAGAGGCAGTGGGGCATGGGATGGGCTTTTTCAGACCTGTGCAGCTGCACTGAGGCTTTCCTGATGGCCATGGGTGCACAGTGGCAAGGTTTCTTCTTCTCTTAGCCTGTGTGTCTACACCAGAACTCCCCCAGTGACAGCAGGTGCACAGGAGTGTGTTTGTCTGATTCTTCCAGCCCATAGTGGCTGCTCACAGGAAGCAAGCATCTCCAAAGGCAGCCTGTGGGTGCACAGGTCCTATCAGGCTGTTTCTGCCTGCTCACCACTGGTTACCTGAGGGAAGGAAGTGCCAGGTGCATGGGGGTGGGTCTGGCCCACAAACTCATTTTTTAAATAAAACCTCAGTTGTTAGTAGGGTAACTGTAGGCTGACCCTTTTAGGAGCAGTGTATTTTCATCCATGTAGCCTTGCTGGAGGTCATTCTTGGGAATGAAACTGAAGTATCTTCTAATCAGTTATGCAGCTGTATTAACAGCATCCTTGTATAGTTAGTGGAAGATTTAGTCAGTGCACAGCCAGCTGGTTCCAATGCAGAATAGCAAGGAAAAACAGTGGGGCAGAGGCAAAACAGTTCCTGACCACAAAACAGCTCCTGCTTCAGAGCAACATTCTCTAATTTTTTTTCACACTGTCAAAAGGCTCATTTGAAAAATGCAGGCTGAATGGATATGGAAGAAACCAGCTTTGCAGAGCAAAATTGGGCTGAACAGAGTAAAAGAGGGTAAAAGCAAAAATAACTTACACTCTTGATCTGAGAAATGTGCCCAGGTTATCATGAGAACTCACGCTAGCAGCTTTCTGTGATGGTCAGTTTTCCTTCATGCCATCTCCATCTTGTGCAAGTTCATGAGAAGTTCTACACACGGGTTCCTTCCACTGTCTTGGGATCTTGTAATTGACAGGTCCAGCTCATTTTCCCCAGCTGGCTTTGCCAGGCCCAACCTCCTAAATGATTTCCTGGCTGACTGACATAAAAGCTTCTTCAATTTAATGAACAATTCCAATAGGAAAGTTGAACTGTTATCCAGATGACGATGGGATTAATGTATGAATGTATTTACTTTCAGCTGCATTGAGTAGTTTGTAAATACTGGTATATTCAGTTAGTCATTCAAAAGGTATTTATGATGCACCTACTAAGTGTCAAGCAAAGTGCCAGCTGTGTGTGACATGTGAGGCCAAGTGCCAGGTGCTGTGACTCCACAGGAGGGAAAGGGAGGCAGTGTGGCAGAATGCAAGTGCATCAAGGATTGTGTGCAAATCCTATTTTCCCAGCTTTCTGAGTTTGCTAAGGTAGTTAAACCCTAAGCCTAACGCAAACTAAGATTAATTTTTATTTTACAGGGCTGCCATGTAGAGAATAATGTATAAAGCACTGAGTGCAGCAGTTCTTACAAAGTAAGTCCTCAAAGAATTGTGACAGGCTCCTTGTCCTCCAGGCTGTCCCTTTCCATGTTCATCAACACATAGCTCCTGTCCTCCCCATCGAGGGATGGGGATAGTGTCAGGTAGTTAGTGTGACTGAAGGAACAGACAATGTATATAAAAAAACATATGAAAGTCTATGGGACTGGAAGTTAAAAGTGTGATATGTAATATTGATATAACATAATTATCAGCTGTATTTCTGTTTGCAAGAAGCTTATTTTGTGAGTTTGGATTAGCATTTTATGAAGATTTCAGGCTTATGAGAAGAGTTTATAAAAGGATCCCCAAGACATTATCATGAGCAGGCATATTCTTATAGTAACATTTTATTTAATTCCCACACCACCCTTACACTATAGGAACTGTGTTGCCCAAGGTCACATCACTAAGAAACCCACAGTTCTGATCACTTGTTATACTTCCTCCTCTTGTCCTTATTTCTCAAGCTTCATCTAACAATCAGTAGAGACCATGGCTAATTATTCTTGAGACAAATATACCAAAAAGGGGAATCCAGGGGAAAATGAAACAGAAGAAAATGAACAGATCTGGAAGAAAATACAGCCTAGCCATTTTTCTCCACGTACAGCCTAAGACCTGCTTTGTGATGACACAGCCCCGACCAGTCGGGATCTTCCTGCTCATGCCAATTTCTGAAGTGACCTGGTCAAACTCTTCTCTTGTGTAGTTTAGACTGTTTTAGAGGTTTTAAAAAATAATATTTTAAACCATTTAAATGATTTTCTTTTTCTGGGGAGAATGCATCACAGCATTCTCAAACCCACAGTCTCTGCAGGTAGGACTGTCCTGGTTTGCCAGCACTTTCCACCAGAGGGCCCTGTCTGTCCCCAAGACTTCAATTTTGGTACAGGTTTTACAAAACTGAAACATCTCAGTCTGCTGCAAGATCCTGCTCCACTGAAAAATACTTTGATTTTAATAGAACTGTTGGTCACAAGCTAGTTCATCTGCATAGTTGTGAAGAGAAAAATAAGATTGTACATATTTTACAGAAGGAGAATCTGAAAACTGAGCCCAAAGGAGAGGAGTAAATAGTTCATGTCTTCATTCAGTCAGCAGACTTTCATAGGAGAGGCAAGGGCAGGGTGGTCCTGAGTCCAAAGACTGCCATAAGAATTCCAGCGTATGGACCCCATCCCAAGTTTGCTCTTCTGGAATGCCTAAGAGCTCTTGCTTCTGGTTTGTTTGTTTTGTTTTTTTTGTTTTTGTTTACAGGGCATTAAGACAATAGGAATTTGACTGAGTGAGATCATCAGGGGCAGAAGGGGAGACTGCAGAGCAAGGGTATTCAGTTCACCTGCAGGGTGAGGGAAGATTTTAGTTCAGCCTGTTCAGTGTCATTTTGAAATTTCTCTGTCCTTAGTGACCAACTCTTTACCCTTCTTTCCTGTCCCTCTCCAGGACATTACTCTATGCCGGCTCAGTGCTTTACGTGGCCCCTTAGGTGGTCTGTCTGACTCCGCAAAATGATCTTCCACTAAGGCCACATCTGATGCCTACATCCTTGTGTTTAATGCTTGCCATTCTTTGGTTCCACTGTGTTGGCTTCTATCTACCTCTGCTTCTAACATGTCCCTCCTATTTGAACTGGATGGTCATTTTCAATTCTATTCGTCAGCATTTATTGCCCATATATAGTGTGTCATATGTTGGATGGCGGTGAGTATAGAGGAAAATAAAGCAATGAATAAGAGCCATGGATCTTGTCCTTAGGTAGTGTATGATAATGGTTCCTGTTGTGTAAGTCAAAATAGAATGAGTTAGAGTGATAAAAAGAACAAAAGCGTAGAAAAAAAGTGCAAAAAGAGCTGTGATTAATTTTAAGCAATGCCACCCAGGAAAGCTCCATAGAAAAGGATCTGTTTAAGGTGAACAATGAAAGACAGACAAATGGACAGGGTGGGGTACACATTCTGGCAGAGGCACTCAGTTACACACATGCAAGGGACTCTGGGCCTGTGAGTGGATTTATGGAGGTGACCTGAGTACACCCCACAGATTAAGGTTTCTGTTTTGTGCATCTGTTGCTTTGAGGCCCTCTGTCTTCCTCATTCTTCATCCTGATCCTTTCCATCCTTCAAGGTCCAGGTTTAGCTCTACCGACTGTTAGGCCTTTTGTCATCTGCTCTAGTTTATGCCACCTCGCAGTTGCAGTTCAGGACTTAACCACAGTGTTTGTGTTGGAATTGCCAGTCAGTGAGACCAGGAAAATGCCTGGTACTCAATTTATACCCTGGGACAGTGATAGTGAACCTTTTAGTGCTTTCAATGATACAAGCAGCTCTGTGCAGCATGCAAGTCACAGGTTTGCCACCACTTCCCTGGGGTCTTGCAGTCCAAATAATAGTAAGTAGTTAAGGCTAGAAGAGTCTGTGGATCCATTTGTGGGACTGACAGCTTTATTCTACCAAATGCAAAACCTGTCCAGCCTGGAATTTAGATGGTTAGCTTTGCTAAGATAAAAGGCAAACATTTTCCAAAATGATCACAAGACTGTCTGGCTCAGTTTTGGGTGATTTTGCCTCATGACCAGCCAGTTTGGCTCTATATATGTAGGAGATGGGGCGGGGGAGGAGGGCACTCAGCCTCAGCTTGAACTTCAGGCCTCTCTGACCTGAGCCTTGGGAACTGGTGGGGACCTACTTTCATCTTCCACATCATCATTTCTCAAGTTCCCTCTTGTGAATGACTCTGGTTCCTCCAAGGTCTCTTGTTTTGATGTCTGGGTTACACCCAGTTCCCTCAACTGGCAGAAATATAGTTGCTCAATTCCTTTTGGAGACTGGGAATGCTGGGCATGGTATGCTCTTGTTGAGGCAGCTTGGAGTAACACAGAAGGAAAGCTTGGCCAGAAAGAGTATTTTCTAATGTTCCATGGGAACAGCATCTCTGCATGGCTGAGAGCCACAACTCTGACAGCATCCCATGCAGCATGGCCATCTATGTTTGGGCTGGTTGAGTCAGTTGTGCCCTGCACGAAGGTTCCTGGGTGAAGGAGTGAGCATGGGCTGATGCACAACTCACATTCTGCTCATCATGCCATGCATATGAGTGAGGGCTGCGTCTGCCTCAAAGAATAGGTGCCATTTCCTAATGTACTCAAGTTGCTGTACAGATGGATGGTGGAAGCCATATACCATGGATCCTAGGATATGGTGAATGTAAGCAGAATATTCCAGCTAATGTGTCATGGCATGTTGCAGATGTGCAAAATACTGATCTTTTCTTCCAACAGCAGCTGCACAGGGCAGTCATCTCTAGCCATGAAACTCCTCCAGCCATGTGCAGCCTTTGGACATGAGCAACCTTGATTTGCAATCTCCCGGTAAGACCTAGATGGAGAAGATCTAGGTCTAGCCTGCTTGTTGTTATTTGTGCTTGTAACTCAGTTGAACACAGTGTGCCATAAAACTATTATTTTCTACATGTGCTGTGATGTGAAGAAGTTTGGGGAGCACTGTACATGGGAACTTCCCTTGTCATTCATCTAGAAGGGAGCCCATCAGAAAGGGCAAGGTCCATGTTTCTATCAGGCCACACGCTATGCCCAGAAGCAGAGAGCTTCTTGCCAGAGAACCTGTCATTGTCCTTAGAAGTCACTCAGTTTCCAGAAAGAAAATGCTGTCCACCAGACTAAATCACCATCTCATAGCCTGAAGCCTTTGGTGCTTTGCTGTCCAATGCATTGGTTTTCTTTATCTGTGCACAAGAGAGAGGTGAGACAACACATTAGCTGAAAGGTGTGGCTGAGGAAATTCAGTTCCGTAGGTACCCAAGATGATGTCTTAGACTTCCTTGATCCTGGAGAAATCTGGGGTAGCAGGGCCTTGTCTTTGCTGAGTTCTGTGTCTCCCTCCAGTTACCCCATTTGGGAGCCCTTGGAAATGTCATAGCCCCAAAAGAGCAGTAGGAATGGGGATATGTGGAGTTGATTTTGATAATAGGCTTATATTACTTCCAGGCTCAATTTAGTTGTATTTTTGGTTCCTAGTTGATCCCTGGTTCTTTCTGTACCCCAACAATTCCACTCTCATCTACACATAGTGACAAATTGCCACTCGCATCTGGTCACTGATAAAAGTTCTTTAAGATCTTTACGGTCAGGTCTTATAAGATCTGGTTCTTTAGAGTGCTGCATACAATCTTCTCATTGGGTTGAGAAGTCTTGGGTTTTAAATGACATACTGATGGATAAGTTATACCAGAATGGTTGGAGTAAATAGGAAAACAAATGTAAAAAACTGGGTGTGGTGGCGCATGCCTGTAATCCCCGCATTCTGGGAAGCTGAGGCAACAGGATCAAAAACTTGAGCCCAGTTTGGGCGACTTAGTGAGATTCTGTCTCAGAATTAAAAACAAAAAGAAAAATGAAAATGAAAACAAAAACAGAGCTGGGTATGTAGCTCAGGTCAAAAGCTCCAGTTCAATTTTCAGTACCCTCCCCTCACATGCCAGAAAAACTTACCTCATCCGAGTACTGCACTGTGGAATAAATTGTTTTCATTGACTCTTCCTTGGAGGGTGACACCTAGAAAACACCCATCATATTCTCAGTGAGGGAACTGAGGCCAAATTTTATGAGTTTCCCTTCCTAACTGTGCCCTGTCCATTACCCCTTTCTAGTCCTGCTTTTCTAGGTGGGCTTTTCTGTTGGTCTCAGCTCTGGTTTCATCTAACTTTGCAGAAGATCTGGAGCAGGTGCGGGTGGTGGGGAATGGTGACACTTGGGCAGGGCCTTGAGGCAAAAAAAACCTTGGGAGCCAAGAGCAAGATCTGTGTGAGTCTTAGTCAGGATTGCAGCTTATTGTGGCTCTATGGATCCTGCATTCCTATCAGTCCAAGCACAGAGTTTGAGGGAAGTTTCCCTCTATACTCTTTGCTGTCTGCAGGGAAGCAGTTTGGTGGAAACACACATGGCAGTGACCTAGATGGAGGTGAGCTAAGCAGAGAAGGAATGGAACAGAGTGATGCAGAGTTGGAGGAAAGCAAGCTGCTCTAGCTACTACACTAAGCAGTGTAGCTCAAGGAACCTCTCTGCCAGGGTTGTACCCTCTGCCAGTGTTGTGACCTGCAAACCAGGTCAGTGGTCCCCTAACAGCCCTCACCTCCCACTATGGGCTCTCTTGTTGTTTGGTAACATTGAGAGGGTGCTTCTTAGTCATGTGCAAGCTTGAACCCAGCTTGGGCAACTTAGTAAGATCCTGTAGAACTGAGCTACATACCCATACCTTTTGTATTTTTTATTTTGAGATAGGATCTCACCTAACCTAGAGCCAGGCCTCCATGTAGAAGTTCAGAGCTTCAAACCATGGAGGCTGCCATGGAGTGACACTGGCTACATTCCTGCCATCTTAGAGACTCATGGCATCATTTTGCTGATATGGTGTTTCCAAGTTAGACTCATCCCCCAGATTCTTGCTATGGCTGCTTTGTAGGTAGCAGAAAGCAGAAGCCAATGATTGCCATGGTTCCCATTCCGGTGGTGGGGCAGGTGTCCATGATGTGGCATCCACTCACCTTGCACTGGGAGATTTCATCATAGATCTTGGGTTCTTCAGGCTGGAAGACTCTTGAAACCTTGGCATATGTGTATTCTGTGTTCTCTGATGAAGCATCTATCACAGGTAAATATAGAATGACAGTCTATGAAAGGTGAGTAGGTATTTAGAGATGATCTAACCCTATGTTCTCTTTTTATGATGAAGAAATAAATTCCTGAGAGGTTATATGTCTCCCATCCTATTGAGATGAATACTTAGATCCTTGCACAATCACTCCCTTTTCCTGAGATTGCTTGTGGTATAGGAGGTACTGGCTCAGGCCTAACATACAGCTCACTGGAAATTCTTCTCTACTGTAGAGTCCATCTTTGGCTAAAGAGAATCACCCCACACCTTGCGTGGGCAGTCAGAGGTAGCTTTTATACATGTAGTCTTTCTTGATTCTCTTGTCTTTGGTATTGAAGGCTTTGCATGGCAAGTTGACTTTGCATATCAGCATCTTAATTGTTGAACTTCATACTCTGATCACACATTGTGTTGCATTATTCTGGTTCATACTTTGTTGTAATTAGCACATAATAGATGCTTCACAAACATTATTGCTTTTTTTTTATTGATTCACAGAGTAAAAAAATATTTGTTAAACTTCTTGTATGTGTCAGGCTCCATGTGAGGCCCCAGAAAAACAAAGGTAAGAAAGATAAGCCTGTGTCTTTATAGTTCTCAGAGTTATCAACTAAGGACATGGGAAGGTGGTGGGGTGGGCATTACCGTAAGGGTGGAAAAAGGGTTTTCTCCACTCCACCTTGGGTAAATGACTTCAGTCTATGGAAGAAAGAAGATGCATCCCCACACTTTACCTTCTGGGACAATCTTACCTATCTTTCTCTTGTACAAATGGTATAGTAATGCTGAAGTTACAATGAGAACAGCAAGCAAAGAGACTACAGCCAGCACACTCAGCAACCCGGTGTGGCGAGTATTGAAGTCTGTTGTGATGTCTGAAAACAGAAGCTGCAGTGAGTCTTGACTTTCAGAAAATAGGTCCAAGATGCATGGCAGGTTTATCCACAGTCAGTACCACTATCATAATAGGGTGGCCTCCAGATGGAGACAAAGCTCCTGGGGAAATGATACTTTCTGTTATGCAGTCAGAAATTATACCAGAACCTACTATTGTAGGTTCTGAGAGCTAATTCAGAATACTCTTAAAACCTTAGCATCTTGAGAAGCTTTGGCATCTTTCCCCAGTGAGCTTCCTGGGGAGAAATGCTCCCTGGGACCAGGATCAGCATAAGGTAGGTATATTCCCCTGGAGATGAGGCCAAATTCAGGCCCTGAAGCTCTTCAGAGTGAATTCTGAGACTCACCAGGAAAGAGGAGCTTTTATACCTGCACAGAGCTGCTGGGAAGAGATAGAGCTGGAATTGCTGCTGACAGGGTTCCGAGCTGTACATGTGTAGTTCAGCCCTTGGTTCTCAGGGGTCTGGATGATTTGAAGGACATTGCCCTCTGTTTCCAGGGAACTCCACCTATATGTTACATTCTTTTCATCTTTGTCCACAGAGCACGTCAGTGTGACATTACAGGTACCATTCACAGATGTCATTATACTCCGTGTAATTTTTGGATTCCCAAGGCGACCTACAAAGGAAAAACACAGGAATCCACGGTGAGCTTACACCAGATTTTGAGAACCAGTTGCTAAAATTTAAGAAATCTTGCAAGGTGGTTGTTAAATATAGGTGTCAAATAAAGGATTAAGCCAGGCATCGTGGCACATGCCTATAATTATAGCACACAGGTGACTGGGATAGGAGGATCACTGTGAGTTCATGGCCAATCTAGGTTATATGGTGAGTTCAAAGTTAGCCTGAACTACATAGCAAGGTCCTGTCTCAAAACAACACAAAAAATGAGGATTAAAAACTGTTCACTTTTTAGCAATTCTTGACATTGTTCTACTGCCTGTGCTCTTGAGGTGATTTATATCTGTTGTATTTGTCCTTTGTAATGATGTAAAAGTGGGAATGTCCTTCCAACTCTGCATCTTAACTCAGCCATAGAGGTATACTTATATTGTAGAAATTGGCAAATGTTATAAGCTTGGGCTTGATTTATTTGTTGATTTTTGATCTGACTCAAGAAAGCAATGGAGGAAAAAGTTACTTATTAGTGTTAGACTTAAAAGTATATCTGTAGCTATTACATTGTGAGCAGCAAACAAAAAATGAAGAAATGCTCTTCCAGTTTCTGAAAACCACTATATACATTTACTTAATAAAGAATTTGTTTACATTATTGGTTAAAAATGAAGCTTGAATACAACTTTGTTAAATCACTTTCTATTAGCTAATCAGTATTGATGTTGCAACTACACTCATTTATCAATTGCAAACACAGGTTGGTTAGGAATACACATGTTTAGTGAAAATCAATGAAAACATTTTATGAGAATGGCTATACAGAATTTTCAGTAAAGACAATTATGTATTTTACTATTATATATGAAACTGATGATGCCAGTAAAGTTTATACTAAGTATAAATTATATATGTATATATGTACACACTTATAAACACACACACATAAAGACAATATTAACAGGCAGTTGAACATTTATCAGCACACTATTGCATGCAAAAAATCTTTTGATCAGTTTTTATAGTTTTTAGGATACAGATAATGAATGTATTTTGGTAGATTTATACAGTAATGTTACTTTAAGCTTTTTGTGATGTTATAACTTGTGCCTTTACAATTTTACTTTTGAATTGTTCATTGCTTGTATATAGGCCAACACTAGATTTCTGTATATGGCTTTGGGACCTTGTACCATGACCTTGCTAAACCTGCTTGTCTCTTCTACTGATTTTTATGTAGATTCTTTGTAAATAAATATATAAATAAATAAAAATCTTTTTAAAAATTTTAGGTCTCTTTTCCAGTGTATATATGTATATTTTCTTTTTGTTTCATTTTATTTTTAAGTAAATATGTTAACAAGTTATAAGCTCATTAATAATCCATTTAAAAATTTCCAGACAAATCAAAAGGTAAAATATAGAAGTTGCAGAACATTGTATTGCTGCATCATATTATAGTTAAAATACCAATAGTGCAAAGCAAAGAAAGACCACGTTGAAAACTGCAGGAGAGAAAAGTCAAGTTTCTTTTCTTTTTTTTTTTTTATTTAAGAGAAAATAGATACAGAAGCTAGAAATAAAAGTCAAAAAAGACAGACAAACAACATCAACAGATCTGATA
>RJWM01043961.1:0-13513 GCA_004363535.1 Dasyprocta punctata | reverse complement strand
GCCCTCCCGTGCACCGGCAGTAGCTGAGCTGGCCAGGAGTCAGCTGGCGCAGGGGCAGGGAGAGAGGATTCTCCCCACCTGCACCATAGGCAACCAGCTGATTCAGAGGAAAACAGACTGAGATGTTAGCAACTGAAGTAAAGAAAGAACTTAATGTTTGTATTGTTTGATTGACTTTGCAGACCTAAAGTCAGTAGTCTGAGCATCTATTTAGAGGATAACAATATACAATATAGTAACTATTGTGGGTTTCCTACTGTCGTGTTTTTGAAGTCCAATATTGTTCTCATTGTTTTGTTTTGTTTCATTTTATTGTTTTGTTTTATTCCCTTTAAAGTAAACTTTTAGAATAACTTTTTAAAAAAAGACAGACCAAAAAAAAAAAAAAAGGAGACAGAAGTTACTTGGAGAAAAATTACTTCACTTAATTAGCTCCATGAATCCCTCTATATGCTCTCACATTAACCATGTGACTAAGAATGGCCCAGTGATTAAGACAAAAAAAAAAAAAAACGTGGAGGAAGAGAGTTCATGTTCAGTGGTATGTGGTTTTTATTATCACTACCACAATTCCATCGAACACCGGGCAGCCCCCAGCTCCACTTGATAAAATGGGAGATTGGTGTTTAAGAGGGATCAAATTAAAAGTTCTATAATCACACCTGGAAATTACACATTCCCATTATTAACATACAGTATTTTTCTTAATTAATAAAGTAGATTTTTGAAGCTACTTTGTCTTGGCAAAATTTGCCACAACATGGTTGCATCTGTGAAAACAAATTATCTCGTAAAAATCATTTGCCAAGTAAAAGTTATTTTGCTCTTCAAGACAAACAAGAGTATATGCTATACCACATAAAAACACTTTGTCCATCTAGTCTCTTCTCACAAAAAAAAAACTTTACAAGTGAATTTTCTGGAATATTCCTGTCTGAATCCCTTGTATTTTCTTGTAACGTTCACATTCATCAAATGTTTAATGAATTTCTCCTTTGAAAATGACAAGACAAGACTTACTGTTTTCAAATAAATATGACATATGATCATTTTAAGAGATTCTATATGAAATCTTTGTCCTAAATTTGTACCAGTTTATTTCTGTTCAAAGAGATGAATAAAATATTTTACCATTTTGAAATTCTCTGAAATAGTATCAAGGAACAACAGGTAAAAGTCACAACAGTAAATTAGTTCTGCTCATGAAGAGATCCAAAAGGGGTTACAATACTCTCTTTTCAAACAGAATTTTGGTCTCAACAATACCTTTTGTGTCCTATGAACCTGAGAGTCTACATTTTTTCTGACACAGTATGAAAGGGATGTTATTAACAGAGGACTAAAATCAATATTTCAATCTACAAAATATGCCAATATTATTTTAAATAGATTTTTCAAACTCCAAAAATAAATATGCAAAATAGTTTTACTGGCCTCCATGACTCTTGGTTCTAAAACTTCTAAACATAACAATGATGTAGTCAGTCCCACAAGAGATAAAACTACTCTGCTAAAGTAAGATGAATAAACAGATTCAAACAAGATAAAATCACTTAGAGGATTTTCCAAATCTTTCTTTTCATGCTGAAGGCTCTAGACCTAGAACAACAATGTTTTTCCTTTGTCCTGACACTCAAGTTGCTGGTTCCTCCCAAAGACGAAAGAATACTAAAGTTACATCAAGGTGACAATGTGTAGTATAAAGCGAGCCCACCTGGCATGTGCCACAGGGACCAAACTGCATGACTCTCAATTTAATCTCGCACAATGCTCCACTATTAACTTGCAACTGGATGATGTCTTTATTTTCTAGACATATTTCAGTAAAGCCAGAGAAACTGGCTTCTTGAATATATGAAATATAATGGTGTTGAATTTCTTAAACCTAAGACTTAAATTGATCTAAAATGCAACTTTCAATGAAACTAAAAAGAAATTTTGGCAGCAAGGCTCAACTCCAAAAGAAACAAAGCTTGAAGGTCTGCTGACGATTGGTTCCCTACATTTTATGAGGATACTAAAGAAAAAAATAGTAATAAATAATGCATATACATGAAGGAGGTACTAAGCTCTGGGTTCAAAGCCTGACTGAATCACTACCACCTGTGAGACCAGAGGAAGGGTCCTGAGCTTGAGTGTTGCTTTAGAAAATACGTAAAAATCAGTGAAGGAACCCTGCCTGCAGGAAGTAGATGTCGTGCTGCAGACTGCAGCACCCAACCTGGCCAGGGCAGGCGAGGCACCACCTCTCCTCTGCCTGGATGATGAGGGAGAAGGTATGTGCTCAAGGTGGCATTCGAGGGCAGGAGAGATTTCTGGATCAGCCTGGCAGAAGCTGGGCTTTCAGCCCTGTGCCCCACAGGGGAAGTCGGTAACACACAGGAACTGTGTGCTCAGGGAGAGCCCAGGGTGCCGCAATGAGGACTTCTGGAGAGAACACAAAGGACTGAGCGGCTCTGCTGGGCTCAGCCCCCAATCGTCCCACATGGTGACCACCTTGTGCCAAACACTTACCAGGAGCAGAGGAAAGTGTCCAGGAGCTGGGAAGAGAGCCAGGCAGGGAACAGGCATTGCCCTAAGCCATTTGGTGTCTTCTCCTGACTCCTCAGCCCCTGACACACCCTTTCTCCACCCCATGTTCCAGGGCCACCTTGCAAGAATGAAGCTGAACACTAAAGAAGGACCTGGAAGGAAATGAGGACTCTTCCTTTCTTCTGTCTTCTACAGAATATACTTGCACAATCTCTTGGTGGACAATTTTCTTAGCAAGCCTGATCCCCGAGTCTGTCATCTTCCCAGCCACAGTCCCCATCCTCTCCCTTTACCAGCTGGCTCTGACTGTACCTCTGAGGAAGCTTACACCCTTCTGTGGACTGGGACTCCTCCATGGGCATCGATCTACTGGCATCCAGGGGATGCCCCCATGAGACCTGCACTCTCAACTCCCACGCCAGAATGCTTGGACTCACCAGAACCACAGGGATTTCTCCTCCCAGCTTCACATACAATTCCTCCTGTGACCACCTGAGCAACTAGTACAAGCTGTGCATATCCAGTCACTCCCTCTTCCTCATCCAAAGAAATAAAAGAACCTAAGGAAGGAATGACAATGGAGGATGAAGAGAATCATGAAGAGAGGCTTGGGAAGGACCTTAAGGAAAGAGGCCTCCCTAGCAATGGAAAAATACCAATAACCAGGGCTGGAGACCAGGGGAGAGCACATTTCCATGGGGCACAGTCTTGAGCCTCAGGGGAGAAATCTTAGATGATACCTTGGATGAGGCCCGACGGGTGTCTGCAGTGTGCTTCTCTTCTGAAGGCGAGGCCATCCGTAGCACATCCAGCACTACTGATGAACATGCTACCGTGCTCCCTTATTGGGGGCGACTGAAGCTGGAGACCAATCACATGTGTGGGGCTAAAGCAAGGCCAACCCCAAGAGCATGGAGCACCCAAGGCGAGCCACGTGAACAAGCTGTTCCAGCTTCAAGAATGTGAGGTGCCCAAGGCAATCCAGGCAAGCAAGTTGCTAGGCAGAAGGGTTTCAATTGACAATAATCCCCTAAGTGTATACATAAATGCACTGCAGTCATTGGGTAGTTTTTTCTCTTCCACCGGGAGAGGAGACTCCACCTGACCTCATCTTTCTGCATCTTGTCTCTTGTTTTTCTTTATCCTCCACCATCCTGACTCCTGAGTTTCAAGAGCTGTGCATGACACGGCACTCCCTGACCCTATCCCAGGACTGCCAACCTGCCAGAGAACTCAGGAAAGCAAGTGCCAGGTGAAGACCACCTGCTTATTCTGCAGACTTCCAAGGGTCATGCAATGAGATGCAGGGTGAAAAGCTTTCAGCTCATTCACGTGAGAGATGTCTACACTCACAGCTGCTGGTCACAGGCCCCACAAAACAAAAGTGTTCACGCCATGGGTGCTAAAGCTTTTCCTGCACAGCCACTCCTGTGAATTTTGTCATGTATGCTTGGTGATATGCTGAGACAGACTCCATGCTAATTTTCTCTGTCCAGGAGAACAGGAAGAGAATTAGCCACCTTCGTGACAGACTGTGGAAATAACTACAGCAGAGCTAACTAACAGAATAATGCTCAACCAGACTTTCTGTTCTTAGCTGATGATATACATGTACGCCATGCCTGACTTTTTTTAAATGGTGTATTAAATGTAATTGACATCCAATGAACTGCATTTGCTTAAAATATGTAATTTGAGCAGATTTTTATTTCTCCTGCAAGCCTTTCATTTGCCTTCCCTTCCTGTCCTCCCTTTGCCCACCTTTCCCTACCCCAGTTTATCCCCAAGCAAGGATGGAATGGTTTCCTGTCACTACAAATATGTTGTCATTTCTAGAAGTGTATATAAATGGATTCATATAATGTGGCCTCTTTTGCCTGGCTTCTTTTACTATGTATAATTATTTTAAGAGTAATTCATAATTTTCTGTGTACCAATAGTTTATTTCTTTATGTTGTCGAGTAGTATTCTAATGTAAGTGTTATTACAGTTTGTTCACTTGGCTGTTGGTAGAAGTTTGGACTAGAGTGCTCAGTTATTAAAAACCAACCAGGTGTGGATATTTTTTGGGAAAATCTTTGTATTAACTAATAAGAGAACACAAGGACTGGATCATATGATAAGCATATATTCAGCCTTCAGTGAGCAGTATGTTTTCTAAAGTGACTGTACGATTAGCAGTGCAGGGGAGTTCTAGTTCCAATAGTTCCTCATCACCTGATGTCATCATACTTTTTACTTCTTCAAATGTATGGAGTGGTATCTTCCTGTGGTTTGAATTTTCATTCAGTTTATAACTGGTTATGATAACACATTTTTCATGTGCTTATTTCAGAGTAGATTTTATTGTACAATGTCTCTTCAAATCATTTTGACAATGATTTTAGTTTTTAAAAAAATTCTAATTATTTGGTTTAGAGTTCTTCGTTAGATATGAAAAAAGATTTTCCAAATATACCATTGGCAAATATTTTCTCCCAATCTGAGCTTTGTTCTTTCATTATAATAGCAATGTCTCTCTAAAACCAGATTTATAATTTTAATGAAATCTAATTTATCATTTTTTATTTTAAAAAGTAACATAAAAAAGGTAGAAGTAATACAGAATTTCAAAAAAACAGTAAGAAATCAATACTAGTCAATATATTACGTATTGTTATCTTACAAGTAGTTGTTCAAGTTAAGAGATCAAGGCATAAAAAATGATTAGGTAATCAAATAAGGACAATACAAACTATTCTTTCTGGCAAACTAACAGAGAATTAGTAGTATAGTTATCTGTCTTGCATACTTGTACATACATACAGTTGCATGTGTATATCTACAAACATAGAGTCTTTTCCTTTCTTCCATTTCTTCTTTCCCATGTCCCAACTGTTCTTTAATTTTGAGCACTTTCTTTCCCCTTCCTTATTACAGTATCTATTGTACATTTTGGATCTTACTACTCTTTCAGGTTTTTTAAATTATTATTTATTTTTTACACTAGGGAAACAATATGATATTTACAAATGTGAGTCTGATTCATTTCACCGGTTTGACCACTGTGGAAATCAGTATGGAGATTCCTCAAAAAACTAGGATTGGAAATCCCTTTCAATCCAGCTATTCCCCTCCTGGGTATTTTCCCAGAAAAATTGAAAATGTCATGTCACAGCGATACATGTGGACTCATGTTTATAGCAGCACAATTTGTAATAGCTAAATCTTGGAAACAGCCAAAATGCCCATCAACCACAGAATGGATGAAAAAGATGTGGTATTTTTGTATAGTGGAATATTACTCAGCTATAAAAAAGGATGATCTTGAGGCTTTTATAGGTAAATGGAGGCAACTTGAGATCATTTTTTAAAATGAATCTTGTTTATGATGTTGTCTGTAGGAAATTTTTGCCTGACCAAAAATCACAAAGATTTTGTCCCATAGAAATTTCATTCATTTATGTTTTAAGTTTTGATATTTGATCAATTTCAAACTAATCATCATATAATATAAGGCAAGGATCAAAGTTCCTATCAATATACTACATGAGTCCAGAATCATCTCTCCACTGAATTGTCTTTGAACATTGCTTAGAAGTAAGTTACCCTTATATGCCTGGGCCTATAGAATCTCTGTTCTCTTTATTGACCTATTACATCTAACTCTTGATTATAATACAATCATACCCCTACTGGTTTTCATTGCTAATGTGAACTGACTTCCAGCGTATGACTTTCCCATCTTACCATGCATGGCTAGATACACCTGAAATGCATTTTATAAATCAAAGCATCTTAGGTTTTAAGTGGGATTACTTCTGAAAGCTTTCTTTAAAATACTGAGGCATAAAGTTGGCGTATTACATAGCTTCATAAACTCAAATTCATGTAATTGTCCCAAAAGTTGCTGAACATATTGATGTCATTTAAGAGTGTGAAGAGTGTGTAAGTTAAGGTACAGTAAACACTTCTAAAACATTATAGAACAATGGGGGAAAAGAAAAATATAAATAGAAATGCTGAAATCCAATGCATTGAGACAAAAATGATATATTTTTATAAAAGCTTTAAAAATCTTCTAGAATAATTGAAAAATTTGTTATAAGACAGAAGTTGTTAATAATATTTTAAGTGGTTTTATTTGCCAAATACATTGAAAAAACACTAATAACAAGTGTTGATGATCTTCTGTATTTCCACAGGGTCAGTAGTTATTTCACGCTTTTCATTTCTTATTGCATGAATCTGAGGTTTTTCTTTCCTCTTTTTGATAAGGTTGGCTAGGGGTTCATCAATTTTATGTACTCTTTCAAGGAACCAACTCTTCAATTCATTAATTCTTTATATTGTTTTCTTAGTTTCAATTGCATTAATTTCTGCTGTGATCTTGATAATTTCCTCCCTTCTTTGGGCTTTGGACTTGACTTGCTTTTCTTTTTCTAGAGGTTTGAGGTGCAGCATTAGGTAGTTTATGTGTGTTCTTCCCATTTTTCTGATGTGGGAGTTTAGTGCTATAAATTTCCCTCTGAGGACTGCTTTCACTGTGTCCCACAGGTTCTGATAATTTGTATTTGCATTTTCATTCAATTGTAGATATTGTTTAATTTCTTCTTTAATTTCTTCTGTGACCCATTGATTGTTTAGGGGAGTATTATTTAATTTCCACGTGTTTATGGGGTTCTTGTGGGGTTTTTTTATCACTAATTTCCAATTTTATTGCACTATGGTCAGATAATATGCATGGAATTATTTCAGCTCCTTTGCATTTACTTAAGCATGTTCTGTGGACTAGTAGATGATCTACTTTAGAGAATGACCCATGTGCAGCTGAGAAGAATGTTTATTCTGATGTTGATGGGTGGAATACTCGGTATACATCTACAAGGTCCATTTGTTCACAAGTTTGATTCAGTTCTGTTATTTCTTTGCTGATTTTCTTGTTTGGTTGATCAGTCTCTCTGTGACAGTGGGGTGTTGTTTCCCTGTTATAACTGTATTATTGTTTGTTTTTTCATGTCATTAAGATTTGCGTTACATAGTTGGGTGCTCCTATATTTGGTGAATATATATTTATGATTGTAATCTCTTCCCTTTGAAGTGTCTTCCATTTCAGTGTCTCTTGGGTTTGTTCTCAGGGGGCTGGGGGATTGAGACTGCCTTTTGCTCTTTTGTTTTGTCATTTCCTCTGGGACCTGTGTGGCTGGGCTGGCTGACTCCTGATGGACTGCACTGGAACACTGTGCTGGGAAGAGCTTCAATCCTCCAACATCCCCATGGCTAGCCATGGGTTTCATTTCCAGCATAAACAGAAAACTGTAGGTCTGTGTGTATTCTAGTAATGTAATTTGAACAATACCTAAATGTATCATGTTTAATGTAAGTTTCCTCACTGTCAAATTCTCCAGGGAGAAATTAAAGGACATATATTGAAACTTCTTAAAGATTAAGATCTCAAGATATTAAAACCTGAAGTCTCAAATCAGACTTCCTGGTTAATGTGGATTAAAAATCCAAAATTCTAAATGTTCATAAATAATTCTCCTTAGTGCCTTGCTTGGTTCATTTGTAGCAGCAGGGGTTCCTGTACCTCAGTGAGATTGAGGAATCAAGTAGTATTTACAACCTGAATTTCTCTCATTGACATGAGTGTGAGACTCACATGGACTCAGATGTTTTATTAGTTTAGTATAAGTCCTCATGAATAACGTTTTAAAAGTTCCAAGGAGTTAATGTTCAGGCTTGTGTCTAGATGTCCACTGAAATGCTCATGAAGTCGTATGTGGGGCTTTTCAGAAGTGGCTGTATCTAGATTGTGTGATGATAGGATTAAGGGTGTGTAGTTACTGTTAGTCACTGATTGGTTTGGCATAATTCTGGGTGTGATTAATGGGAAGGTTAACCTGCGCTGGGTGTCAGTGTTACCTTCCCCAAGAGTGTGTAGCCTGCATCTAACAGAAGGGACACAATGAGGGCTGCTGCCATCACTGCTTTCTTGCTGTTTCACCCCTTTGCTGCCTTCTTCCCACCATGAACTGCTTCTCTGCCATGCCACCCTGCCTTACAGCCAGCCAAATATGAACTGAAACCTCTACAAATTGTGAGCCAAAATAAGCCTTTCTTCCTTTAACTTTGGGTGCCAAATATTTCATCCCAGTAATGGGAAAACCAAGACCACGAATAACACAAATTTTTACAGCTTCAGCTCCATGATGAAATCAAGGAAGTAATTCCACCCTTCAGTCATAGAACCCTTAGGTGAGCAAAATTTTGTTTCCAAAATGCATACAAGGTTGTGATCAAAGAATGTAACAAAATCCAAATTGTATTTAAGAGGATGATGAATTCTTAATTTCAACCACAAAGCCCTTTATTTGAAACTTACATGAGCTTATTAAAACGTTTGACCTGTGAATTTTGAATGGAAGAGACTCTGAGGTTAATCTGGTGCTGTGAATTTGTCATAAAGAGCACACAGCACTGCTTCAATTCTCAGAGTCTATACTGAAGCTTCCTTTTTGGTAGCTCCTGTTAGCTCAGCAGCACCTAACTGAGCCTAGGTTTATCTTCAGCCTCTGCTGTGCAGACTTTGCTTGACTGTGTCCCTGTGGCCACTTTGACAGCCTCCTACTCTGTATTTACGGGAGACAAAGAAAGCTGCCTTGAACAGAGCATTATTCCTTCACACATAATTAACATATTGGGAGCCTACTTGGACCAAATTTGTTACTGCTAAAAAATTCTGTAAAACTTAATTACCTTATGAGTTAGTCTTTATCTCATTCAAGACTGTTTAGAAAAAGGTACGTCTCAAAAGTAAGCTGAGGCAAGCAGTTGTCTGAGATTTCCTTGCCCTGTGGACTCCTGAACAAAGTTGTTCCAGTTCCTGATATCTTCCTTCTGTTCCATGCATTCTCTTACCGTCTTATCTGCCTGAAGCCCATACTTCAACCTAAGCCTCTGAAGTCTCTGCCTTTGAAGGAACAGTCATTCTCCCACTCTGTAAGATGTAGGCATGAACCAAAATCCAAGTGTCTTTTCGTTGGTGCACTCTTTGCATGATATCTGCAAGGCTCTGCCCATGTTCCATCCCGGAAAAAAATGAGTAGCACCTTCCTGGAGTGAAAGTGTATCTGTGGATGTACTTAAACTATGGATATACTTAACCTGAGAGGTTTTATCCTGGATTGTCCAGGAGGTCCCCAGTTCCTAAACAGAAACACAAGTGTCCTTGTAAAAGAAAGACAGAGGAGACTCTAAGACTGGAAAAATGAAGACACATGGATATGATCATGATATAACAACCGAAATAGAGAGTTCAATACTGTGTCTATACATCAGGGAGTCTGGCAAAGACCAGAGACTGAAAGAGGCCTGCACTGATGCTCCCCAAGGTCATGTGATTCCCTCAGGAGTATCATTCTCCTCCAGAGTACAAAATTCTTCATATGTTGACTTAAGATTATCAGCCTCCTGGTTAAGGAAAAAAAACTATCTAGAATTTTCAGCCACCAAATTTGTGCTAAATTATTACAGCTGGCCCAGGAAACTGATACTCCAAGCATTAAAATTTTCCAGCTTTTAGCAGTTTACTGCACATACTTGCCAGACCTAACCTAAGTATTTTTGATCTGTCAAGCTCAAAACATCCCAACACAGGCTAACAACCAGGACACAAATCCATGTTCCCTGGAAGGACCAAAATACTTCCACATGGACATTTTCTTTCTGCAAATTATACATTTTTATCTTTTGTTTATTTTATTTTAAAGAGAATAAAACCAAACAAAACGAAACAGAATAAAACCTATCAAAACAAAACAATGAGCGCAATACAGGACTTCAAGATAATAGGAAATCAACAGTGACCACTATAATATATTTTATTATTTTCAAAATACCAGCAGACTTAATAGAATCAAATGAAACAAGAATAAAACCAAACCAAACAAAACAAAGAAAATTATAAAGAACTTCAAAGTCTGATAACAAGAAACTAACAACGGCTACCACCTTCCCTTTTTAGATATTCTTCCCCTCTCTCTTTCACAATATCTATTGTACATTTTGGATCCCACTGACTTCTTTAGTTTTTTATACTAAGGAGACAACACAATTCTCACCCGTGTGGAACTGAACCATTTCACCCATAAGCATAATCTCAAGCTACATCTATTTACCTACAAGAGCCTCAAGACTATCCTTCTTTATAGCTGATCAGCTTTCCATTGTATAAAAATACCTTATCTGTTTTATCCATACTGTGGTTGATGGGCAAGCTACCCCTACTTTTTTTCTGGGTCCTCATCACATGGAGCATTATCGTCTCTCCTCCAACCTTCAGTCATGAATTACCTTTTGAGTCAAATGTGTTTCTTGCATACAGAATATTGATGAATCTTGTCTCCCAATCTACTCCGTCCATGTTCCTTTTTATTGGTGACTTGAGACCATCTACATTAATGGTTATGACTGACATGCACTGGCTAATCTCTGTTACGCTATCTTCCACTTTCCCCCTTAATTCAATTACCTGCTCTGGTCTATGATGCCCCTCTCCTGCTGCTCCTGGAACCATGGCCATCTTTATCTCTCTCTAGAATATCCTTCAGCACTCTTTGTAGGGTTGGTTTGATGGTCATGAATTCTATCTGTTGTTTTTCATAAAGGAAGTATCTTGTTTCTCCACTAATTTTGAAAGATAGTTTTTCAGGGTACATCAATCTGGGTTGAAAGTTGTTTTCTTTCAGGACTTGAAACACTTCACTCCAAGTTCTTGACTTGATGGTATGTGGTGAGAAATCTGTCATGATTCTGACAGATTTTCCTTTGTAGGTCTCTAACAGCCTTTAATATTCTGTTCTTGTCCTGAATTTCTGGGATCTTGATTATTATAGTCTGGATGTAGGTTTATTTTGGCTATGGCTAGTTGGAGTTCAGTATGCCTCACTTATCTGCATGTCAGGTCTTTTTCCCATGCTTGGAAAGTTTTCTGCTGACACTTCTGTAAATAATTTTTATGTGATTTGTGTTGACCCTGTTTTGCTGACACCTCTATCTTAAATTACATTTCTTTCCATCATCTTGCAGCCATTGGATTCTTATTCCCTAATTCTTTGTTATTTTTTAAGAGATCTTTATTTTTGTGATTGCTGGCTGCAATTCTGTCTTCAAGGTCTGAAAGTCTATTTTCAGTTTCTTTCAAGCAATTTTGCCAGCTTTCAATGGAGTTTTCAATTTCCTGGATATCTTTTTGAATCTGCTTCATTCATTGTAATTGCTTCTTAAATTGTTCATTCAAGGTTTCCATCATTTTCCTATACTTCTTTTTAAAAATTTGTGTCATTTTCAGTTATGCTCAGCAATTCTTTCATTATGTGTCTCATTTCTTCTTTTACCTGAAATATTATTTCTTATCTAATTTCTTTTATAGCCCCATGAAGTTTTTTCTTTACTTCAGTTGTTATCCTTTCAGAAATTTTAGGTATGGTGCTTTCAATTTATTCCTTGTCTATGTTTCCCAGACTAGTTCTGTATGGGCTGGAAGTCTGAGATTGCCTTTTGCTCCTTCATCTTGACATTTTCCTGTGTTCTTCTGAATGAGTCAGTTGTGGGTTCCCAAGCACTTCACATGTTGGGGGACCATTGAGAGTGTAGGCGAGTGGGCCAGGCGTCAGGGTTACTCATAACCTAGGTTTCTGGGGAGATGGCAGGGTACAGGATGGGCTTCTCCCGTCATGTGCAGCTGCACTGAAACTCCTTCAATGGCATCAGGTGGTTCTCCTGGCTAATGGTCCTGATGGCAACTGGTGGGCTCGTGGGAGGGTTACTGGCTTGTTCTCCCAGCCAATGCTGTCTACTGTTCCTGATGGTGTCTGGCAGGCTCCACACCTTTCTCTTCATTTCTCAAAGTCCTGGATAATGTACAAAATACCAAAGGTTTTTAATGGCCCTTGAGTAAGTAAAACAACTGTATTCTATGCAGGTTTTGAATGCTAGGAAATAAGAATAAGTGATGATTATAATGTTCCTTTTACTGATGATAATCCTAGTGTAAGGAATCCAATATGAATCAAAACCAAATGACCTGTAGCTGAACTCCAGAACTGGGCAGATTTATGCACAAGTATACAATTGTAAATCCAGAATAAGTTTTCATTCTCTTGAAGGAGAGAGAAGAATTAGGGAAGCTGAGACTGCCTAGTTAATTCTCCTCATACTTCCCAGATAAGTCACCTGTTCATGCCAGGGGCAAAATAGCTTAAGAAACCAAGCTTGAATTTACCCCTGGGGGCACCCTTCACAGGTCTGAATCATCAGGAGGAGGGAAGGAGCAACCCCACATTTCATCTACCCCTCAAAAAAACTAATGTTTAAAATGCAAAATAAATCAGAAACTCCTTTAACCCTGATTCATCTCTGTACACTAACAGCTAGGAGCTTTGTGCAAAACACCTAGCTTAGGTGCTAATAGAATCCTTTGGCAGCAGATCTTTTCACATGGCTCTGAAAGAGAACATAGACCTGTGTGCTTCACAACTTTCTTACTGAGAACAGGCACACCTTCTTTCCTTCATCAGCCAATATGGCCTTTGGGTCGGTCTCATCCTCTTACCTACTTTTCACGGATTAGTCAGAAGGACACAGAAATGAAACAAGGAAGTGATGCATAAAATATGGAAAAAAATATTGTAGCTGACATCACTGCTACCACTCATCAGAGATGAACTTAATGCACTAACATTGTGTTATCTTTTGTTTTGTCTTTAAGTTAATGAAGGATAAATGTAAGTACTTCTAACTTACCCAAATTTCATTTGTACAGCTAAATGCTGCTCACCCTGTAACAGGCTGTGGCAAGGTTCAGCAGATGAAGAATTCTAGCCCGTGGTCTTAGGGCCTTGTTGTTTAGGACAGAACACAGATGGTTATGCCACCAACTCCATACCATGTTGAGATCCAAGGCTCAAGCTCCACCCCAACCCTCCAAGTCTGCTTCTTA
>RJWM01043960.1:0-13513 GCA_004363535.1 Dasyprocta punctata | reverse complement strand
GAGTACACTTAAATTTGTTAAAAGAGGCTATATGGGTAATATCCATTTCCCATAACTGATTGGTTCTAAGACCTCTAGGATTGCAGCCCTGTTGAGGAACAGACCTTGGAGTGAGCTGGCAGGAAGGACATGACATCACTATCTATCTAGATGAGTTCTGGTAATTTTAAATTCCTATTGCAGAGCTCAGAATTTTGATGAAAAAACTCAGAATATTTTTGCTTTGTCAAAAAAGGAAATCAGATTGACAAGAGCATACATATTTCAATAAGATGTAACAGGAATATGCAAGAGATGAAAAAGGCAGAAAATAATGTTTTGAGTTTAAGTCACCTCGATAGAATGATTTAAAAAATTACAAATTTCCATAAAAACAGTATGCTAAGTTACCCTTTTGTTTTAGCCTGGAGACTGTTAGTCAGAAAGGCAATGCATCATGTTATTGGCTGATGGAAGCTTCTCTTTTAAAAATGTAAAACTTATATTTGAATGGAGAACTAGAATAGTTCCTGTTTTGTGTACAATCTATGACAGATCAACTTTAGAACAAGTTGTGTATTAGTTGAAAATGTAGTGATTTATTTACATGAAGCTAATTTTTGAACATGGACACTACAAAAATTTGTGTGTACACCCAGTGACACATAGGGACAGTCGAGCAGGAAGGGTTTTCGGACTGACTTTATGAAGTCCGAGAGCAGGTACACCCAGCAGTGACCCGTAAGGCCTTCTCCCTTGATGCTGTCCAGCACTGGGAGTGGATCTGGGAAAGCAGAACCCAACACTTGTCCTGGTCTTGTTGCTTTCCCTGCACACTCGTGCAGATTCAACAGAGTCCATGATGGTATTGCTTTCCTGCAACTTAATTGGACTTTGTTCAGCTTACCTCTGTTGTGTCTATTGGAAGACAGGCATAAAAACAAAATTGTTCCTTTATTGCTTATTGGGAGGCAAAAAGAATTAATACTTGTATATGGTTTAGAAGAGCTGGCAACAAAAAAAGTGCCTGGTAGTGTGAAATTAAATTACAAATCTATACACAGTTTTCTTTCTAATATCTTCATTACATGAAGCATGTCTGATGGGGCTTAAGTATTTTGCCCTTCTGAAAGTTAACAGGTTTCTGTAATATTATGAAAAACAAAATATAAGACATATTCATGTGGGAAAACCAAAACATGAATAAGTTAAAGAGAAAAATTTAAGATAATAAGAAGGAGGGAGACAATTTTTTTAGAGAAGAAAAAGGAATCGAAAGACAGAAGGTAGGAAGTGTATTGTACTCCCAAATATTGAGTATGGTAATCCAAGTATTATAATCCCTTTTCCAGTCTTCCTCACAATCCAAGAGGTAATATTTATAATCTCATTGAGACGTTATTGGAATTCTGGCAAGTTATTTCCAATCTATCATCGCTAATGCAACCCACGGCAAGAGAAAAGAAACCAAGACATATTCAAAGTTAAGGGCAGCCATGGAATACTGAGTCCAGTCCTCGTGAGGATGTGTGGACAAACGCCCTGATCCAAGACCTCTCCCAGAATTTATTACCTTGTGAAAAAGGGCTTGGCTCAAGGAGGAGTGACAGTGAGGATGGTGGGAACTATGTGAGTAGCTTGAGCTGGCTAGCCAGGTAGTGAGAAAAGTATTTTTGCAAAATGCAGAGATAATGATAGGCAGAAGTATCAATCTGCACAATTCAATTAAGATAGCAACTGTATTGTTTTTGGAGGTTGTTGCTTCAGTTTCTGATATGTAAACGTTTGTGTCTTGGGGACTCATAACCTCTTTCTCAAGGCTCATACCCAGTTGACATTCCTGGAGCTGGCTGGCTCAACCATCCCGCTGTGCCTATATATTTTACAGACATCACTATGAAAGGAAACAGGACACTGTCTGGTGGCTTTAGAGATTACTTACCAGTACCTTGGCTAGGCTTATTTGCAATGGTTACAGCCAATTGAAGAGAAGGAAATACTATAGTCAGATCTGTACATATCAGTATAAGGAAATAAGTCTCTATATAATCAAAGTTGCAGCAATTGTTCTGCCTTCAAGGGGAGTCATTCAAATTGCCACCCACGAGATGCAGAGGGGAAAGGGATGTAAAAGGAGTTAAGATGTGTTATGTACATGAATCCAGTCCTCATAAGGAATATTACCATATGCCCTGCAAACACATGCTAGTCAAAATTTAAAAAGAAATATTCATGCTATTTCAGAATGGAAATATGATCAATGGTTCACATATTTGAAAGCAGAGTATAGAATTCTATAATGGATTGTGATATATGGAAAGAAGTAAGTTTGGTTTTAAGTAAAGCAAGTACTTCAGGTAATTCTTGAGTATAGAGTAGTCTTTAAAATTACTGAGCCGTAGCAGAGAGATTACTTATACTTTGTGTTTTAGCTCATGAGCATTTTTGTGAATTTTTATTGTTACACCATAGAGATTGAAAGTTGTTTCACTTAAGGGTCACAATTCTCAAGAGTTTAAATTATATTATAAATTTTCTACTGCACATGGTAAATACAGCATCAACATTCTTTAGTACAATGATGAATGTATGTACCTCAGATTTGTTAGCTAAAATTAGACTTTAGTTATTTGAAAATGAAAATTGATATATGTTATGAGAAAATTTATTATAAAGATAATGACTGATTGTCTCTTTTATAGTTACTAAATGTTTAGAAGAACTGCCTTCCTGTGGATTTATCCTAACAAATATGTTTCCCTTTTAGTTTTGACAATTAGTTGGTGGGAAAAATTTCCTCTGTGATATCCTTGATTTTTATGAAAGGATGCAGAACAGCAAATGGTAGATATTTTATTTTGTCTCTTTCGCTCCCCATATGTCCTTTTTACTCATCAGCTTTTCTCATAGAATCTAGAATTTAATATCACAGTGGAACTCACTGTCACTGTCATTTAATTTTATTCAGTTAATTAATGTGCCTGAAATCTGGTTACTATGAAATCAGAAAATGCAAATTTTCTCTTCTGAGCAAAGGAGATGAATTTCTTTGTATTCACTTTGGATTTGTCGTAGACTATTTTCTCATTATCAGCATAAGATGGAGAACACAATTTTCTTGCTTTAAATCTAGACTAAATAACTTAGTTTTTATTTACTTGTTGCTTATTTTGATCAGATGGACTGAGGAAACTATGATCCTGAAATCCTGAACCTGACATCCTAAATTTTTTCTCAATTCCTTAAAATTTTTTCAACACACAGAGAGGTTATCAGGCTGTGTTTCTGGTCCCTATTCTCTTCATTCTGTTTTCATTCCAGTAGTCTGTGAAGCCATGGTTTGTTCCTTTGCCATGGTCTGTGAAGGAGACAGAGACCCAATATCCTCAAATCCACAGGAATTTTCCGTAAGGCCTGGGTGGCTCTTAGTACTTACCAGAAGGAACCATTCAGCCATCTTCCCTAACAAGTTTTTGAAAGATCTTGGGAAAATTTAACTACTTTTATTCATTTATATTTTTCAGAACTGGAAATTGAACACAGAGCCTTACATTTGTTAGGGAAGTGCTGTATCAGTGAACTACCTTTAAAATTTTTTCTTATATCATTTTAAAGCATAAAAAGCATTTTATTTCAAGATGTAGCCAAATTGAAATGACAATAAGGTATTTCCAGAATTAACTGTATTCATATATCTATATTCTCAAACTCATTTATGTCTACATGTATAAGCCAATATCAATATGCTTTTAGGTATGTTTAACCAATCATCTTCCCACTGTAATTTCAAGTAGAATGGTAATTTTCCACACTAGATATTACCCACCATAGTTTAACCTTTTCCTTATTTTTTATGCTTTTAAAATAAATAAATTTAGCTGGGCGTGGTGGCGCACGCCTTTAATCCCAGCAATTGGGAGGCTGAGGTAGGAGGAGCGTTGTGAGTTCGAGGCCGGCTTGGGCTACAACGCGAGCGCAAGGCCGGCCTGAGCTACATAGTGCGACCCTGACTCAAAAAACCAGGGCTGGGAGTTTGACTCAGTGCCTTAAGCGCCTGCCCTGGCAGGCGCGAGGTTGTGAGTTCAATCCCCGGTGCCGCAAAAAAATAAATAAATAAATTTATTTTTATTACTAATATCACAAGCAATGATTTCATGAAGATTCTAACCTTGTATTTCAAATTTTTCAGCAAAATTAAGCACTTTTAGGGGATCACTAAGAATAAATTTTCTCATAAACAAGCTTTTGCTATTGTCTGGACTAAGCGTTTGTTTCTGTATGAACTAGGACTTCAGATATGTGTTGCCTTATTATTTTCTAGAAAAGTTTATATGTAGAATTTTTCTTTTTGAGTCACCAGTTATACTGATGACACTTTAAGTAAATATTGGCCAACTTTATAAGTAAACTGATAGTGGCTTCAGGGTATGTTTTCATTTTATATTCTTTCTGCATAGTTCTGAATTCAAAAGTTCATGTTGAACTTTTCATTGATTTGAGGGCATTGGGTCACACTCTCCTTTACAGACCTTGGAAAGGACACAAACCATGGATTCACTGACTACTGGAATGCGAACTGGATGAAGAGAATGGGGACCAGGAACACAGCCTGTTATTCTTTCTGTGTGTTGAGGAAATTTTAAGAAATTGAACTTATAAATTTCTTCCCCCACACAAGTGCTACTTCCCAAGACTGGAATTATAAAACTTCAGGTAGAGCAAAATAATGATAATGACATACTGTACTAAAAAATAGTCTGTATTACATAGGGTTATAAGATCATTCATTGTGCTGAGGCACAATAAGTATGATAGACAATAAAGATTAATTTCTATTTGCTTTTAAATTGCATCATTAATTCTATTATAAAGCCTGTTGTACAATCTAATTTAATGGATCTGTGAATGTACTGTGATACAGTGACTTGGTTATATAAAGTTACTACTGATGCATAAAGAGAGATATTTTTAACTACTCAACAGCTGTGTTGCTAAGTCTTAACTATTCTGATATTAGTAATAGATTCTTATGTCAATGTTATATATATTTCTCTGAAGTTAACATAAACCTGTTTTCCAGAAAACGTAAAAGGGCACTACTTCTTCCTGACCTGATTCCTGGTGACAACGTTAGAGGAAAACTGCACTGTGGTAACAGAATTCATTCTCACCGGGCTGTCAGATGTCCCTGAGCTGAGACCCTTCCTCTTCCTGGTGTTCTTTGCCATCTGTGGAGTCACTGTCTTGGCCAACCTGGGCATGATGGCACTGATTCAGGTCAGTGCTCACCTTCACACCCCATGTACTTTTTCCTCAGCCACTTGTCCTTTGTAGATTTCTGCTGTTCTACAGAGAACAAAGATGCTGGCTAATATGTTAAATGAGAACAAAGTCATCTCCTTCCTGGGCTGTATGGTGCTGTTCTACTTGTTTGTTACATGTGTGGTCACTGAGGCTTTCCTATTGGCGGTTATGTCCCATGACCTTTTCTTGGCCATCTGTGACCCCTCTACTCTATATGGTCATCATGTCGCCAAAGTTTCATACAAAGCTGGTTTCTGTCTGCTACCTCTGTGCATCTGTGTATGCTTTGATTCACTTGTGCTTAACTCTTAAAATCCCATCCTGTTAGTCAAATGTGGTTGACCATCTTTTCTGTGACCTACCACTTATATTTTCTCTTGCTTGCTCTGATGTGTTTATTAATGAACTGATGGCACTTAATGTGCTCACTATTAAAGAGATCCTTACCATCATCATCATCATCTCCTATTTGTTCATTCTCATCACCATCTTAAGGATGTGCTTGGAAGAGGGAAGGTGCAACGCTTTCTCCACTGGCACCTCCCATCTCACAGTTATCTCTATCTTCCACAGGACAATCCTCTTCCTTTACTGTCGATCCAGTCTGGGCAACAGTCAGGAGGCTGACAAAGTGGTCACAGTGTTCTACATAGTGGTGACCCTGTACTGAACCCTCTGATCTATAACAAGGGTGTGAAGGAAGCTCTCAAGAAAGTGGTAAGATTCAAATTACCTTCTGAGGACCCATTTCCTTAGGTTGTCTCAGGACTGGAAAAAGAATTGCTCAAGGGATTTTTGCTAAGATGGGTGTGCAAGAAATGGTGTGAAAATGTTTCAGGACCCAGGGGTTTGTGCTTCCTTTTTATCATCTCTAATATGTATAGCCACTTTCACTAAATTGGCTTTGTTTTGATTAGAGAAAATAAATATACCTTTTCTCAAAGTTGTGAATTTTCTTGAATATATAAAATTAATTTCTTACATGATTGTATGTATTTCTAGATATAATTTCTGCTTCATTAGCTTTTGTATAACAAGTTTATAATTTGGGGAGTTTTATAAGCTATCTTAACCACAACATAATATTCTTTCTGTAGAGATAAATTTCTCTGTATTTCTGATAAAAAGTTCATGAATATTAGAAAGTGTATCTTAAGTTGTTAGCATTGACATGACATATTATAACTGATTAATAAAATTATTGTTTTACCTTTATCCTTTTCTTTGTATTTTGCCTTCATTCCTGAATAATTAGTTACAACATGAATTTTGATATGCTACTTTTTAAAGTTTTCTATGTCTTTGCTGATATTTTCTTTGTTTCTACTGGAAATTATTGCATGCATTCACTACATTTTCTAAGTATATTGTCTTCTAAACACAGTGTATTTATTTATTATAACTTTCAAAATACCTAGCCCCAGTGCAGTGCCTTAGAACCATAGGTTTTATTCTTTCACTGTTCTGGAGGACAGAAGCCTGAAAGTGATGTCACTGGGCAAATCGAGATGTGGACCCAACCTTGGAGGTTCTCCAGGGATATCCAAGCCTGCTGCCAGCTCAGGTTGCTGCAAGCATCCATGACTCGTTCTTTCCATTCACAGAGCAAGGTGTTCCATCTTTGTAACTACTACTCACATGTGCTGATATGTGCACACACACCTGTCCATGCGTGAAATCACCTTCTGCTTTCCTCTTGTTAGCTCCATTCTGATGGCATTTGTGACCTTGCTTTCAGTCAGAAAGATATTCTTCCCATACCATGACCCATCACTTAATCATGTCTGTTCGCCTCTTTTTCCTAAATTCCAGTTTTACAGGTTTAAGGGATAAGAATCTCTGAGAGTTTGAGGCTTAACATGCCTATCCTTTTGAAAAAACTTAAATTTGGTTATGATATCTTTGCCACACATGAATTTAACCTTGATCTGAGGGAGCAGGTACCTGTACCTAGTCTATCTTGATTTTTTTTTGTTCTTCCCGTGGCCACACACGTTCCCTACTCTGTTGCTAAACCCTCTATCCCTGTTTTCGTGATTGTTGCTCATATTGTTATTTTAGTTCATATTAATGACATAAAATGTTTACACACATTGTAGGTATGTGGTGCCTGTGTGTAACACATCTCAAACCTTTTCCACCTCCCCTGCCTCTCTCTCCTTCCCCTTGCCCTCAGGGTCTGGGCCCCTCCCCCTTTGCAAAAGATCTATCACTCTGTCACCATTCAACTCTCCTTACTTCCATAGTAACAGTTTCTTTGTTTTTCCAGTGTTTTAAGTTTTTTTTTGTTATTTATTGTTGTCTTTGTTTTCATAAGTCACTTTATAAATACATCATAGATGTTGTCACCTTAGTGCCCTGGGAGAGCCTTTGACCTGAGACTTAACACTGTGTCCAGGCCCTGTCTCAGCAGAAGGACCCTGAGCAGATCCTGAATCTCAGCCTCCATTCTCTCAAATAAGAACTGCAGATGTGCAGCCGATCTCAGCCTGTTCTTCTGGAACTTAAATATTGCAATAATAATAATAATAATAATAAAAACTGAGATGGCTCTGCCCATAAATGCATTAGTTGGGAATAAGGGTCATTTGTTCTATATTTTTAAAAAATGTTAGTATCATTACTTAGCATGAACACAATCAGCCTCTGTCTCTACTTTTTCTCTGTCTCTCTGTCTCTCTGTCCCTCTGTCTCTCTCTCTCCTTTTTACTTTGAGGTAAAATTGACAACTAACATTTTTGTGTCACTGAGGTATACAACTTGATTATGTAATGTGCATGTACAATGTGAATTAATTACTATAATTGGAGTAACCAATACACCCATTACCTCACATATTTACCATTTTCTCTGTCTTTTCTTTTTTTGTGAAAACACTTAACCTTAGCAAAATTCATATATACAAAACAATAGTATTAACTATAGTCACAGTACTTTACACAAATAATTACTGACTAAGAAAGTGGAGTTGTGTTCTTTCTTTGAGGTAAATATACCACTGAATCTATTTTCATATGTTTCAAATGGAATGAGATTTCAATCCTCACTCCTGAGGCTTTTCATTCATGGGATGGATGGAATAGAAAAATCTTTCACCTTTGCTACACTACTCAGAACAGTGTTTTTCAGCCTCAGAACTATTGACCTTCCCTATGTTTAAGAACCCTTTTCAGATATCCTGAAGTCTTCCTTTCACATGTTTTTTCTCTCTCCAGGGTTTACAATCTCACTTCAGAAACATTGGATTCTGTAGTCAAGGACCCTCAGTCACTCCCATTTCAGTGTGGCTAAGTAATGATCTCCATATCCTTCTAAGATCTAGTTGTACTTGTGCAGAAACAGCTAGATGCTGTTACCACAAAGTAAGCCTGCTTCAATTGCAGATTTAGAAGAAAATTGATATTGAAGTTTTCCCAATGTAACTTCATAATTAACTCCCTAGGTGATCTAAGAAGGTAATTGAGATAGTATGTCTGAAAAGTAACCACAAAAATTTCTTTTACATTTTTTTCAATTAGTTATATTCTGTTCCACTCTTATGAACTACAGAGTTTTTTGGTAAATTTCCCATTTTTGCACTAATGTCAGCTTAGATTTCCAGCAGTAAGGCAATCTTGAGCGCTGTCTTACAGCTAATGGTATTTGCTCGTGTCCACTGTCAGTCACTAAAACATAATGCTTTGATTCTGGGCAGACACAGTGAGCCAGCTGCCCAACTTGGGATTCATCTGGACTGGGTGGGCAGAAAGCGGTTTCTTTCCATTGCTGCTAACTCTTTGGACCCACAGAGTTTAAACTATTCAAAGTTCTCATTTCCAGGAAGAGGGAACTTTTCTGATATTGAAATCAATAAAGGAAAAAGTAGAGCAGAGATCTTGAGGAAGGTAGACGATAGACCATATATTCTTGAACTCTTAGACCTCTCGACTGATTTATGTCCAGAATTTTAAATTATCATTAGACCTTCTGCAGACACAGAGGTTAATCTCGGGATAGATGCAGAAAAGATGGAGGGGAAGGGAAGGGGAAGTAGAAAAGGATTTTGATGCTGCAGGGCTATTTACTGACTTCCCATGTTGATGCATTCATTTTTATGTCACCAGCGTGTACAAATGATTTTTGAAATTATCCATAAATTCCACTTATATTTGAGAATTTAAACTATTGCATTCTTCTGCATTCATAAAAAGAAATCTAATATATGTATTGTGAAATATTCTCTTCACAAATTAAAATTTTTGAAGTTCTTTGAAATGAATTTTAAGACACTTTAACCATACATATGTGTGTGTGTGTGTGTATATATATATATATATATATACACACACACACATATATATGAATATGTATATGTACTCAGTTGTATTTACCTTGGCTTTTATTTTTGGCACCAGCAGTGCTTGCCTTTTATTTTTGGCACCTTGTGCTTGCCATGCAGGTACTGTGCTGTTGAGCTAAATTCCCAGCCCTAGTTATACTTATTTTAATTAGGCAGCATATTCTTTCTAAATCTTATTTTTAAATATCCTATCATGTTGTAGAAGTTTCAAATTCCATGTAATTTTTTGTTTTATTTTCCCAGCCCTCTCTCATTCAATGTTCTATAATCAATAAAATTATTATTATTTAGTTCAACTTATTTGCCTCTCCCTTTTGTACCTAAATGAGTGTCTGCACCAAAATAGTCACAGATTAAATATATTTATTGAATGTGTTTTCTCGAATAGACTAACCTTGGGTGGATATAAATTAAGATAGGCAAATATATCATGGTATATACTTATTAAATTCATTCATAGTTGGTTCTATTAAATATGTTAACTTCTAAGAATCTGCTGATTGTAACTCATTAAATATATTTTCATTCATTTCTGGTTTATCCCTTCATCATTTTGGTAAGAATATTCTGATAGTTGTTTGACAAATTGATAAGAGTTTGTTAAAACAAGTGAGATAACAAACATCAGAACCCAACTGTCTATGTGACCTACCATTTGCAAAGTCAAAATACATTTTCACATTGTTCTTATGATTGAGGCAAACATTGCATCATTTCCTTTTGTATTTAATGAGCTCCTTGGTAGAACTGTTTCATTGCTCGCACATAATCTTTCTCATGGGAGAATTAGAAATCAGAATTTGGTTTACTGGGAGCTGATGTAAGATCAAAAACTGACTTGTCTGCATCAGACTGATGTACAAAGGGAGACACAGATTTCTTTCATGAACGCGGAAGGGCTACCCTAACCAGATTTTGAAAAAAGTTAAAATGGACAGTTTTGTTTTGTTGTTCTTAAGCTGTCAAATTCATCGTTCTGGACTTAGGCCTGCAGCAGTGTAGTGATAAGTTGAGTGAAAGCTACTGATCCGGTAAGTGCTGCCATCACGACTCCAGGACCCCCCTGCAGCTGACTGGAATTTTAATTGCTCACCTTTGTGACCACTTTACGCAGACACAGACAGCCGATGTCTTGATAACAAGGGTGCGTAGATTTGTGCAGGTTGTTGATATTCCAGGAGTTTCCAATAAAAATAACCGCAATCATGAACCAGTGTTGAGTACATGTTATTCTTAAAATGAGCTTCAGCTTTCTTAGGTGCTTAATAGATATCTAAGTGTAAGTGTAATTCCCAGGATTGCTCACAATTTTTTAAAAAATGAACTGAGTAAGATATGAAGACTGATTTTGGATATAGCTATTTATTTTGGGTTATGATAATGAAATCAACAGTTATCAGAATATAAATATCAGTACTGAGAAGTGTTGCAGGTTGACTTTAAAACAAAAAATCAAAATACAGTAATGGAACTCAATATGTACACTTACTGCAACATTATACCATTTTATGGAATTCATTTGGAAATTTTCATTCTCTTGTGCTATTTTATAAAATGAGTTATTCAACTTTCTTTTTTAACTTTTTCTAGTGTTATGTTTTGTTATTTTCCTTTCATACATCCTTTTGGATTCCATATCTAATTTTGAAACCTTTAAGTTTTTATAATTTTGATGCAAGCAACATACTTGAAAGATTATTAGAAGTATAATTTTCTATACAGATTGATTTTTTTGGTCATTTTTAATTCTGTGATCAGAAACACAAGTCTTGTCAAGATATGGTATGTTACAGAAATAATCCCAGACCTTAGGCAGACTGAGGCAAGTTCAAGACCAACCTGGTCAATTTAGAAAGAACATGTCTCTCTCTCTGTCTGTCTGTCTCTCTCTCTCTCTCTCTCTCTCTCTCTCTATATATATATATATATATATATATATATATATATTTTAGAGTGGGTGTGTAGCTCAGTGTGAAGACCATGGGTTCCAGACACATTCAAGTACCACAAGCAAAGAAACAATGAAAGAAAATCAGTAGAAAAACTTCAGCAAAAGTGTTCTTGTTCCTCAGGGGCCCTGAAGAAGAGCTAGTTTAAGCATTGTCCCTTATAACAAGATTTTTTTTATTTAATACTGATTTTTCATACTTATCCAAAAAGAGGATGGCAATACAAAGAAGCACTTGACCCAGCTTTCACTCCCAGGCCCTGGATGCCATCCTATCATCGCGACCTTCAGCACTGACCAGGGCTCTCTCTGGGGTCAGTTTGCAGTCTTGTCTCCTATGTCTGTAGACAGAAGTGGGAGTTGGAGGCACAGGAACTTCAGGAAGGGAGAACTCCAAAGAGCTGACTATTGTTCAGTGGTGCTTTCCTTCTCCAGTTGAATCTCTTTTCACATTTTAAAAATTCGCATCTCATATTTTTAACTGATACGTGAAAACTGGGCATCTTGGTTGATAGCAAATATTAATGTCTGGTAAAATTAAAAGGTATCATAATGATGAAATATTAATTACTAAAGTTTCAGTTCAAACTCAGGCTGGCCAATATAGTGACTGAGACCATCTCCAAATAAAGAAAAAATAAATTAACTGATGGGAATGTAGTTCAGAGTGAAGACCCTGATTTCAATCACTAGATCAGTAAAAGAAAAAAAAAAGTTTACAAAGTTGAATTTCAAAAGACTTTAAATGCGTTAACTCATTTATTACTCATCACGCTTCTTCAGGTAAGAGTTGCCACAAAGCACAACTTACAAGTCAGAAAATGAAACCACAGAATATGGAAACTGTGCCTGGTCACACACATAAGCAGCAGAGCTGGGCATTACACTATAAACCCCCAGTCTCGCTGTGCTTAGTACTGGATAAAGAAACAAAACCAACTGTTCTAACATATTCCATGAAGGAAGTTCCAAAATTTGACGCTGTTTCTTTTGTTTGTTTGTTTATCAGAAAGCAACCTTTTCTTAGAGTTTTCAGTTGGCCTGAAACTGTTCCTTTTCCAGAACAATTGAGAAAAAATAGTCCTAACAATATTTTAAAGAACTTTAATAATTAAACTAGATTAACAGTTCTTTGAAAATTATAATATCAAAATAATAATGCTGGAGAGATTACATTTACCCAGAAATTAATTAGTATAATCACTTTTGAAAAGAAGAAATATAGGAAAAATATCCTTGATAGTAATGCAAAACCCACAATTTTTTTTTTGTATCTATGTTGTAATCATTGTATCTAGAAAACAACTTCTGAGGTAGTTACACACTTCCTCTTTATTCTAAGTGTGTGCAAAGTTCTACTAAAGATATTAAACTTTATTCAAACTCTGCACCAATTTGAGGAACAGGCAGAAGGTATAGATTTTGATAATGTTAGACTGAGGCAAGTTATGGGATGAAGCATATGAAATAGAAAAAAATATGTATGTATGATATGAAGATATTTCAGTATGAGCTTCTATGAGACAGAGAAATATTTCAATGCATAAGCAAGAAAACAGCATTAAATATATTTTACCCTGTATCTCTACAAAGACATTCAAATAGCTCTTGTGATCCAGTTGGAAATAAACTAGGAGACCAGAGGGAAGGAGCCCAGTTAAGAAGTTCAGCTGAAGAAACAGAGCTGGCAATGAAAACCACAATGTTGGACTGAGTGTGTATTTCAGTGCTAGAGCAGCCTAGCTCTGCTCTGGAATTGAACTCCAGGACTTACAAAAAGATCAATAACATTAAAACAGAAATTTCAGGTATTTTCACATTTCCCATGATTGGCTCACTGGCTCTTGGCAGGGTAGGATCCTTATTTAGATCAGAAGCAGAGGTAATAATGAGGTACACCTAATCAGGAACCTAGGAATACACACAGTCTTGGAAAGTGATAT
>RJWM01043959.1:0-13523 GCA_004363535.1 Dasyprocta punctata | reverse complement strand
GGCAAACTCATCAGCTATTGGAATGAGTTTGAAAGAATGAATCAATCCATGCTTGTGTATAATATCACATTATATCTCCAGTCATATGTAGTCTGAAATAGGAGCAGCAATGTTTTCAGGTAGTGTGAGTTTCAGGTCAAATAATTTTTAATATGGCCCTTTTCATGCAAATTTGTAGTTCCATCCATGCACTGTAGTGTTGGAGATGCAACTGGATTGGCGTTTGCTGTAGTTCAGGTGAGGGTTCCTTAAAGCTCATGAGTGAAAGCCTTGTCACCTAGTGGCAGTGCCACTGGGAGGGCAGAGCCTTTATCTGTTGGGACGAGTTCAAAGTCTTCCATCCATATAAGCATGTCTCCTTCAAGGGATGGTGGGGAGCCTGGGCCTTTCTAACCTCTCCTTTCTGCTTCCTGACTGCCATGAGGTGAGCAGGTTCCTTCACCATGCGCAACCTTTATGATATGACCGCTTGCAACAGACCCTGAATCAAAGGGGATCTCAGATTTGTACTGAAACTTTTAACGCTATTTCCCCAAATAAGCCTTTCCTTCTCTGAAGTGAACCATTTACTGAAATAAATCCTTTTGTAAAGATTGTGTTTTTGTTATTGTCAAAGAGAATTTAAAAATTTGCCAATCTGTTGAGCGAAACAATGAAACAGAATTGATAAGCAAAAATCACTTTTTGTGAAATAAATTCTTGCTCTCGTGATTTCCTCATAATTCTGCAATCAATTTTACTCATTTCATCTCTTTTGCAATTGCTCATCTCCTTGATCCTAAAGCAATTTTTGGAAAGATGACTTTAATTAAATTGGATATCATATTTCACATTGCACTGTGGTATCTCCTACATCACATCTTTTCCGGTGACCTTCGTTACTGTACAGTGATTGCACCAGGGGGGTTTGAAGCGTTCATTGCCAAGAGTAAGTCAATTACCTTCTATAGTTGTGCCGTGTGTTCCTGATCATCTCTATCTTGGCAGTTCAGGGGTGTCTCCAGTTGCAGTGATGGTGTTTGATAGGCACAAGGCCATTAGTGACACCTTGCTCTGCACCCCTCACCTGTCAAGCAGGCCATACTCCCAAGTCCTGGCTGGAGCTCACCTGATAGAAATGGTAGATGCTGTTCGATCACCGGTACTAAAATAAAAATAAAAACAAAAAATAAAAAAATAGTCCACAGAAATGGTAGATGCTTTGATAAATAAGGCATTGACATTCTGCTTATGTTTCTGTGGATCTAGAGATACTAATCATTTCTTCATGGTATTCACCATTATTGGTTCCATTATACTGACTACTCTTTCAGGGCTTTTTCAGTCTTATCATCCTGGCAGTGATAAAGACCTACTCTGCTGATGAAAGATCCAAACTTTACTTCCACTGCCCTGTTAGGTGTAGTCTCAGTTTTCCAGGGGTTTCTGCTCTTCACGTGTTTCTGGTCGGTTCTTCATAATCTTTATTTCAAGACACAATGACCTCATTGTTCTTTACCACTGGGATTCCAGGCTGGAACCTCTGATTTGTATCCTACTGAACAAGGAGTGAAAGTTGCCTTGAAGTGATTTTAAAATAAAATGATTATGTAGAGAGTTTTCTCTAAGTCTTCCACTGTGTTACATACAACTCGAATTATTTTCACTGATGTCACTTACAGTGGTCGCCATGCTTTGAAAGCAAAATTTAGATGCTGTTTAAGCAAGTTACACCCTAAAGAGATTCGTCATCCCTAGGGATAGGGAGTCACCTAGTGGAAAAAAAATGAAATGAACCCAGGGTAATTCCCATCCCCTCAAATATACACCAGAGGAGAAAACTGCAGTGGAGTTCTTGTGGAGCACACAATCATCAGTACCTTCAGTTTAATATTTGGTTATTAAAAATACCAAAAATGTGCTTGTTCCCATATCTTACCTAGCAATAATTTTCTACATTTATGATCAGCATAATCACTCAACAAATAACAGTGAACTATGAAAGGCACTAAAATGTATCACTTAGGAACCCCTTTCCCCTAATCAAGAATATATTGCAGATTTTAGCCAGAAGCATTATCTAGCTTTACTGGAATTTCAAACAACCGTGTCTTTGAAAGTTCTTGGGTGAGGTTTGTGAAGAAACTGAATTTGCCCCAATTATTTGGGTGAACACCTGGCTCAAATCTAAAAGTTATTACAGTATTTTTTGTGCACACAGTTTTTCATTTACTCATTTTGTAGCAAAATAAATTAACTGAATTAAGACAAATATAATGGGATATATTATTTTGCCTTACAGTCGCTAGTAGGATCTATTCATTACTAGGATAAACACATGGAAACTTGCGTGTCTTGTAACGATTTATGCATTATAAAATGTCACTCAGAACATGCACAGTCAGGGGTTTCTCCCCAGGCTGCTGTGTTGCACAGCATCAGACTCTTATCCATTTATTATCTATGTGCTTCTTCAAATCATATCGTGTAACACTTTTATCAACAGAAGACAACATCGATGCCTCCAGCAAAGATAAATGAGCAGATTATAAGTCATTTTATAAACTTTTCTATCACTGCTCTTTCTATACTCAGTCTTTGGGAGAATCTTGCTGTGGTGAAAGTGTGTGGCTTGTATCAACTCTTCTAAAACTTCAAGACTGGATTCTTATTTCTGTGAATTTTACATAGCACTGTAGTATTTTGTGATAACAACCAAAATAGTTATTTTCAGTTCCAGAGAGATGATCTTTTTCATCATTACGCACTAGTTAGAAACCTCTTGAGAGCAAGTCTTTTAGAGTCAAACATGTGTATGGCACTACAGAAATCTGCAGATTGCTTTTAGAGCTCCCGTTTCTTCCTGTGAGAGACAGGAATGTTTTTTTTTCCTGACTTCTTTCTTTCTTTTTATTTTGAAAGGCAAAACAGAAAATAGGATAGAAATGATACAGAATTTCAAAACAAATAGTGGAAGATTAACACTAGTTAATATATTGCATTTTGTTATCTTAGAAGTAATTGTTCAGGTCACAAGATCTAGGCATAAAAAATGATCAACCAATCAAACAATGAGAGCACCAACTGTTCTTTTTGATAAATTAACAGAGATTACTAGTATAGTTATATTTGGAAGTATCATTCAATCCAGCTATTCTCCTTCTGGATATTTGCCCCGATAAATTGAAAATGTCATACCACAGCAATATATGTGCACCCATGTTTATAGCAGCACAATTTGTATTATCTAAATCTTGGAAACAACTCAAATACCCATCAACCATAGAATGGATAAAAAAGATGTGGTATTTCTATACAATGGAATATTACTCAGCTTTAAAAAAGGATAATCTTGAGGCTTTTATAGGTAAATGGAGGCAGCTTGAGACCCAACTCATAAGTGAAATAAAACAAACTCACATTTATAAATACTGTATCATATCCCTAGGGTAAAAATATAATAAACATTTAAAAAACTGAAAAGAATAATTGAAATACATTATAATATGCACTTGGAAAGGTGAACTAATACATATACAAAAACATGTGGCAGTAGGTAAGGCAAGCAGAATGGTCTATATTTAAATTCATAATTTTTGATCCCAAAATTCCATTGTGGAATGAGAAGAAATTTAAAATTCACTAGTAGGAATAATGGGGACATTCATGGACAGAAAACTGTAAATGTAGGATTCGCTTCTCTGTCCCAAAGAAGGGATCCAGTGAAGCTGGAGACAGAGATGGGAGAACAATACTGAGAGAGTGTGGACCATTATCTTCCAAGTTTGGAATAGATAGAATGTTCACATTTTCTTTACTCCCCAAATATCATTAAGAGTACACAAAATCTATTTTTGAAATAAATAAAGTTGACTTTCTGATTAAAAGCATTATACCAACATATATTTTTCAATAACAGATCGTTACTATGCATATGAAATATATTCATATAGTATATAGATAGGTTATTTCTTTTCTTCTACATTTTTGCTAAGTATCTCCCAGGCTAACAACCTGAATATACTTAATACATATATATATAACACATATGTATTGTTCCATTGCTATTGGCACTCTGAGTTCTAAAGGTTGTATGAATGTAGAGACATACATACATGGTAATTTAAGGAAAACCTGTCAGGAAGAGGAATGTAGATGTAATGGAGAGTGTATAGTGTAGCATAATCGAAATTAATGTGGTTGAAATAGGGTTGGGGGAGATGAACTGGATAATGATTAATAAAATAATCACCATGTTGTATTCCTCATCTGTAAATGGGCTGCGAAAGAGTACGTTTTTATAAAAAGAAGGAAACATGATGAAAAAAGCAAAGGCCACAGAAGTCATTAAGAAGAGGCTGCATCTCAGTTTCACGAGGTGTCTAGTTTCATCAGCAGAGGGAGCGTTTCACGACCTGGTCCAGTTTCTGACGATGACCAGTTGGTGACATGGGACGAACAAGGAGTTCAGCCTTTGCTGCAGTTGTTACAGAATTCCCAGCGGGAACACTGAGCTAGGAAGGTAAATTAATCATATCCTAATTACAGCACGCACAGAAGACTGGGACTTACGGAATTGATTTCCCCACAGGCTCCGGGTGAAAATAAAGATGACTTGTGTATGGTGCAGGCAGCAGCGGTGAGTACAGGATGTCCTCGTCATCTCAGGTGCTTTTCTCAATGATTGTATTGGGACCATGCAGAGAAAGTGAAACATGGCTGTTTTGGAAAAAGTGAGGAATGAAAACTGAGACACGAGTTACTAAACGATTTTGCAACTGCTTACTCAGTTACACCCGTTCTGCAATCTAATGACCAATGATATTTTATAATCAGACTAATGTGAAATGGACTTCATTTGTCATTTGTGTAAGGATTCTGGCATTTTTATTCATCTATATTTTAATCATGATTTATGAGTTAATGATTCCTTTTCAAAATTGCTCTGCATCACTAAGTTTCATGTAAATATAAAATTTGTTCTTGCTTTATTGAACTAAAATAATACAGGTAATATATTACATGTATCAGTATATATATGAACTCAAGTCCATATATGCCACATGCTGTTGTTAATCTAGAAGAAAGATGAACACTTGTATCTCATGTATCAATAAAAGGAGACACACAGACACCATGCCATGTACACACAGAAATGCATATATTAACATGCAAAACTGAAGCTTATATACCACAGAAACTGCTACTGTTTCTTTTTCCATGACAATGTTTGTGAAAAATTCAATTTCACAGTCAACAATCAGCATAGATATTTGTAGTACTCTGCTGTTTCCACTTCTTTTTATTCCTTCCTTTTGGCAATTCCAGGGATTTGACCTTGGGAACAAGCTTAGTTACATGGAAATGTTGTAAAAGTTCTGGTAAGGCACTAATGGTAAGTAACAGATTAGTCCAAACTGAACAGTTTACTTTTTGGTGAAACCTAAGGGTACTGGCCAGTGTCAAAATAATTTTCACAGGGCCAGGAGTTTGACTAAGTGGCTTAAGCGCCTGCCTGGCAGGTGCGAGATTGTGAGTTTGATCCCCAGTACTGACAAACTAATTTTCACTTATTGACTTATATTCAATATGAGTGTCAGTGACAACATTTAGTAAGTTTCTTTAGTACTATAATACATGGAAACATTTTGGGCCCTGCAGGAGATGTTTAGTCTTTTATGTTACACCTTGTCAGTCTAACTCCGGTTTTCATTTCATATGACTTTAATCTGGAACTAGCTTTTAATATATTCAAATCTAATGTCTGGGAAAGGACGGTGCAAAAAAGTTAATTAAAAATTATACATAAAGTAATATTTTATGAACCCCCATTTCTAGATAACTTTAATTTCTTTTTTATATGATATGCTCTCTTTAAACTGCCACTTGTTTCTTCTAACTTCCAAAGATAAAATTGACATTCTGTTTCATGAATATTATATTTTGTATATATAGAAAAATAAAAGCCTAATATATTTTCTCTTTATTTTTCTTATAATTTAAAATAAGAAAAAAGAAGAATGGACAAAGAAAACTGCCCCTCGTTGACTGAATTCTTTCTTTCAGGTATAACAAACAGTCCTGAAATGAAAATATCCATCTTTGTCACATTTTTAATTATGTATCTCATTAACGTCTTGGCAAATCTCGGTATGATCACTCTAATCAGAGTGGATTCCCAGCTTCACACACCAATGTACTTTTTCCTCAGTCACCTCTCCTTCTCTGACCTCTGTTATTCCAGCGCAGTTGGCCCCAAGATGCTATTGGACCTACTCACTAAGAGCAGATCAATTCCTTTTGTTGCCTGTGCTTTACAATTTTTCTTCTTCTACATGTTCATAGATGTTGAGTGCCTACTGCTGGCAGCGATGGCGTTTGATCGGTACAAGGCCATCAGCAACCCCTTGCTCTATGCAGTAGACATGTCCAACACGGTGTGCTCTCTACTTGTGGCTACCATTTACCTCTTGAGTATAGTAGATGCTTTGATACATACATCGTTGGCATTTCACTTATGTTTCTGTGGTTCTAAGGAGATCAATCATTTCTTCTGTGATATTCTTCCTATCCTATTAATATCTTGCTCTGATACACAGATCAATGAGCTATTGATTTTCACCATTTTTGGTTTTATAGAACTGAGCACCATCTCAGGGGTTCTGGTTTCTTATTTTTATATCATCTTGTCAGTCTTAAAGATCCGCTCTGCTGAGGGGAAGTTGAAAGCTTTCTCCACCTGCACCTCCCACCTCACTGCAGTCGCCATCTTCCAGGGAACCATGCTCTTCATGTACTTCCGTCCAAGCTCTTCCTACTCTCTCGATCAAGACAAGGTGACCTCACTCTTCTACAGCCTGGTGATTCCCATGCTGAACCCTCTGGTTTATACTCTACAGAACCAGGATGTGAAAGAGGCCACAAAAACGTTTAAAAAATTTTTGTCTTAGGTTAATTAGCATATACTACCAATAAACATATGTTTATATACACACAATATATCGTCTTGATTTCTTCACATTATATTTATGGCCTATAGTTTGGTCAGATAGTTTCATTGAACTTAACAATATCTTAATAATCTCCAATAGACTTATATTTACAGTTTCCTAATATTTTTATCATTTATTATGCACCTTCCAAAGACATGGTGATCCTATTTTTGGAAAAATCTTCAGTCTTTTTTTTTAATGTGTAGAAGTGTCATTTGTTTGATATATATTGTAGGCATTGATTTTATGCTAAGATTTATTGAGTGTTTAGTAAATGGCATTTGTATTTGTGTATATGTTTCATTCATTGTGAAATGAGTGCTATGCTATTGAGCCCAACAATATATTGGAAATTAGAAACCTTAAATAGCTAAGTATACAAATAATAGATAATGAAGAATAAATGACCATGAAGTAAATGCAGGGCACTCTATGTACAAGGATATATCTAAAGCTGGTCTGTATGGGGGAAAAATTCTTTTAAAACAGTTAACTTAGTTTCATATCTAAGAAATAAATAGACATATAATGGAGGGATGTTTGAAAAATAAAAGATTTTCAATGACAACTTGAAAATTAGAGATACCGGTATGGTTAGAAAAATGCCCTGAGAATGAAAGGAAGTCTGAGTTGTAAGGCACACAGAGGAGAGGAGAGGAGATTTCTCTAATGATTACTATGTTGAAAATTTGTTTATGTGCTTTTGCACAATTTAAATATCTTCTTGTGCGAAATATCTATTTGGATTTTTTGTTCTCTTTTTTTTCACAGTAGTATTTGTTTTGGGGTTATTTTTGTTTTCTTTCAATATTTATTAAGTAGTTGTGTTTCTTAGGAAGAAATAGTTCTATTCCATGTTGAGATGAGTATAGTAAATCTTACTGTATTGTTTATTTTTATATAAATAGAAGAAATAACTTTTATTCTTCCAACATGAAGAAATAGTAAATATTTAAGAGAATGAATTTGCTAATTAGCCCGATTATGTCATGGCAAAATGCATATATGACAATTCATTTCACCTTCTGCCCAGAAAATTGAACAAATTCATAACTATTCAATTAAAACAAAATTAAAATTAAACAAAACAAAACATTGTTGCAAAGTGTGGGGTCCTTGTAAAGTCTTCTCTAAAATTCTCAATGGTGTCATTTCTCCTCAGCTGTTTTTCTGCTTTTATAACTCATATAGTTTGGTTTAATTTTCATCTTTGGGATTTGTAAATAATGCTTTCCTGAAAGTGTTACTCTACCGATAACTTTGTTAAACGATCACCTCTAATAAAACACTATAAACGTTCTTTGATGACACTAAGTTTACTGAATTTCATTCTAGCACTTAACTGTGGTTGAGATACAAATTTAAAAAGCAAACAAGAGTTTGAAATCAACCTTCGAAGAGTATCTTTAGGGCTTCTTGAATGGACAGTAATAATTAACTCAGCATATGAGAAGTATTTTGAATATAATTCTGGACTATATGGTAGTCAGTCTACAAAGATGTGCAAATTTAGTAAAGAATATTCATCCAAGTACCTAATCAGCATTTAGTTAATCCATCTGGTGCACTTTTATTTGTAATAGAAAAACACTAGAAGAACCTTGCTGGGAACATAGTAGATATTACCACATATTTGAAGAATTATAAAACATTTTATGAAGCTGCTAATTATCTATTCAAACTGTACAAGATAAAATACATGGAAGCACCTTGTTTCTGCACTTGCAATTACAAAATGCCCTTGTGTGAAAACATTGCATAAAGAAAATCAAGCCTTAGAGTCTCAATGCTTTCCACAGTGGCATTTGTAGGACACAGTTGCAGGCTTTAGAAAACTGTAACAATGCCAAAAAAAAAAAAATACAGGGAAAATACTTCTTCTGGAGAACACATTTGAGGCTTCCACTGCCACATACTCTTAATTTACATGGGCCCTTTTGTTCATGTTTATCATGTGCAGCAGCATGACAGAAAACACTGTTTAAAATATAATGTTCAGGTAAATTGTAGGGTTCATGTGTCACCAATCACCCAGGGTTCTTTTGCTCAATTGGTTTTGTTTTTTGCGGCACCAGGGATTGAACTCACAACCTCGCGCCTGCCAGAGCAAGCGCTTAAGGCACTGAGCCAAACTCCCGGCCCTCTTTTGCTCAATTGGAATAGAAACCATGAATCAGCAAAATGCAGCTCTGCTATGGACTCTGAGTTTTGACTGCTAATAGCCCTCGAACTTCAGTGCTGTAAGTACCTGTGTCACTCAGCTTTCAGGGTTAGAACTTTGGGCCTGACATTCCCAGCTCCTGAACTGCTGTGCACCACTGAATGATGTTGTCAACTGACATCAGTTAATGCTGGTAACTCCTGGTCATGCTACCATTTACCACAACTGCTGCCACTCAAATGTGGTCACTTACTGTCCCCACCAGTTGCCACTGCTGGGTACTGAAGTTGACCCACTGCCATTCTCCACCAGTGACCACCAACCGTCATCTGCATTGACTTTGGCCACTGGTGCCCAGTTGCTTTAGAGCTAGTAGGCCCTCATGTTAACAGCCACTCTCCCTTCCCATTTAGCAAGACCCATTCTGTCCACACTACCCAGTAAGTTGAGTAGATTTGCAGGATTTCAGGGAGAAGTAAATCACAAGTAGATGCATCCACCCAATGGATGTTGTTTGAACAAAATCTGTTCTGCAACAGAGGAGATCAGTGCACAGTAGGAAACTATCCTGGACCACTTGAGAGGATTGGTGTATATGAGGAATGATTAATGCATACAACGATTGTTTAAACTAAAAACAACAACAACAACAAAAAACTTCCTACAGTAAGATACGCCTTGTCTTTAATTCCTCTCAGAATACTTCTGCTTTGAACACACTTATCCCACCATTGTTGCTACTTGCTGAAGGAGTTCTGGAAGTTCTCTTTCATAGCTGTGTTTGAGAGTTGTGATAAAAAGTGTAGTGAATGCTGCTTCCAAGTGCCACCCAATAGAATGACAGGCTTGATAAGCCATTGCTCTGTGTTCTCATCTAGTTTATTAACCAAATTTGACACCATGAGACTTTTGACTCTTTCCCTAAGTTAAGATGATCACGAAAGGTAAATGTGGAATTGATTCAGGACATCAAGGCCAACATGAGAATATAAATAAAGACAGAAAATGAACAAGCAAACAAAAAAAATGAATTTTTGTAGCCACTTTCTATAGCTTCAGAAAGTGCCACAGAAGATGAGATAAGTGAATTTGAAGTGAGGAGGACTATAATGTGGGGGATTGATAGCAATATGTCTTTTATTGTAATAGGTATTGTAAAATTTAAACACTACTTTTTGATCACACCTCGTGTATAACAGCAGCAGGCCGGATTGGTTGACAGTCAATCTTGTCTATTGCTCCAAACTCAAGCATACTCATTAGCAACATTTGTTTTAAATCCAGGCCTCTTATTCACACTTGCAAATCAGTCCTAATACATGTTGGGTGTTTAGTTCAAATCAAGTCTTCTGTGGTTGGGGAAAATACCTCTGTGAGGGGAAACCAGATATCTGAACCAGCTGCAGCTGACATGAGAGCAGCTTGTGCTGTGGCACTGCAGAGAACGTGGGCAGACGAGGCTGCTTGATGGACTGTGACTGCTTCTCCCAGAAAACGACGCCATCACATCAGGACTCCCTGTTCTCCGGGACTCTCCAGGCGGGCTAGCACAGTTAGACACAGCTCACTGGCGTTCGGAGAAGTCTAGACTGTGAAAAATTTCCTGATGCACCTGTCTCTGCCTTGTTGGCAGTGATTTCTTTTCCACTGTGGTTGTTTTTGCCTATGCTGAGATCCTAACCTCAAAATTTTGGCATGAATATGTGAGGCTTTTGGGAAGTGTGGAGTTTATATGCACAGGGCCATCAGAAATTACATGGTTGCCTTTATGAGACAGAGCTTTCGATTTTCCTGGCTGACTCTGCATGGAAAATCTGAGTATTTGGGTGTCTGGGAACCAGAAGACTGTCTCTCTCTGTATAATGATTCTATTTGTGCCTTGAATTTGCACTTCCAGCCTCTAGAACTATGTATGTACATATATAATATAATACTTATACATTGTATAAAATGCATATTTTATATGTAGGTCATATTATTCAATGCATTCACTGTAGGCTACAAACATGTACTAATAGTTTTTAAAATGTAAAAATTAAAACTATAAAGTTTTATTAGATATCTAGCTTCATGAGAAGAGAGTGTGATTCATGGTAACTAAGAAGTGTATTGTTAAGTTTTTCTCAATTTTAAAATTGATCAATTTGTTGTTGATGAGGACAAGCAATTAAAAGTTCTGCCTTCACTAAAGTAGTTGCAGCACCACACTCAGGGGAAGGTGGAATCCAGTAACCTAATCAATTATGCTTCAATAACACAAAGGGTGGAAGGCAGGTGCGTAGGAGATTTACATCCCAACAGTCTCTAGGTGAGAATAAATGTGAACTACAGATTGTGCAGTGCCGACATTAAGCACAGAAAATCTTTGTCATCTGAAGCAGGATTCACTGTGAGTATATTTAAAGAATGAAGGTCAAACAAAACATTACTTTTTTGAAGAAACGAGTGTTTAACAGTGAAAAATGTATTAGTGAATGATTTTGTTAAATATATTCAGTTAAATATATTTCATAATATAATGACTAATGATGTTTTCTTGTTAGACTTACATTTTAATTTTTGCTAAATTCATTAGCCATTCATATAAGCATTGTAAAGGAATTCTTTATATTTTAATCAAGATGTAAAAGTAAACTATTCCTTTCTAAATCATTCTGCAAATATAGGCAATACATGTAAATTTAAAATTAATTCTAGTTTTATTCAGATAATCATCCTACAAGCAACATATCTCAAATACCAATATGTGCAAATTCAAGTATCTATGGACCTGAGACTATAATAGTTAAGTCTAGAAATAATAAAAGATGACTACAAACATTCTACTCTCATATGGTTACTGAAAGATATACTTTGACCCTTCTCACATGTGTGAAAAGATGAAAACAAAAGCAGAAGGAATATAAGATAAAATATTTAGACATATTTCCTGTTGTCTTTGCATGTTTTTATTGACAGAATCAAATCAGAAGCCAATGTTAGGCAAGAGTGTGTGAGTGTGTGTGTGTCTGTGTAGTATGCTATTCTTTCTGTTTGAAGTTACTGTTTTCGTTTTCAATATACTTGTAACTTGGAATTTAGTGAGTTGAATAAAGGAGCTGTAGAAATTCTCACAAGCCAATGATAATCAGTGGCAAATTGTTCGATGATGTGTATGTCATTTTTCAATAAACCCTAAAGACACCAAAAAGTGTACAATGATTTTCATTTTAAAACTTTTGTGTTATATTATTGTTAGGGATAAATTTAATCATATTTCTTGAATATTGCAACTCATGTGATTCTTTTTTGACAATTATGAGATCATCAGTATTATATCTTTAATTTTGCTGTTTCCTTCATATCATTTTGGATATGAAAGCAGATTCTAGGCTCCGGAAATCTACTTCCTAAGAATGAGTGACAGAAGCCAAGATAATGCACATATCAGGTATTATTCATAAATTAATCATCAAAGTTAATAAAGTTTCTACACTAGGAACTTTTTGTTCTTTTAACATGATAATTTTTCTTTAAAAGTGCCATTTTCAGGGCTATTTCCTGAGTGTTTGGAAAATTATTTGCACAATGAAATTATGTTCCACCTTGCAGACATTTTTTACCTATGTGGAAAACATCGAATCTTAATCAGTCATTGTCTTGGTGATATTTGAAACAGTTCATAGCAAGGATAAGGAAGAATGGAAGACAACTGCACCTCATTCACTGAATTCTTTCTGTTAGGAATTACCAAAAAACCTGGAATGAAAGTGATTCTGTTCACCATATTTCTAGGAGTTTATTTCTTCAGTCTGCTGACAAACCTTGGAATGATCATTTTAATCAGAATGGATGTCCAGCTTCAGACACCAATGTACTTTTTCCTTAGCCATCTGTCTTTCGCTGACCTCTGCTATTCCAGTGCAATTGGGCCCAAAATGCTGGTGGATCTTTTAGCTGAGAACCAATCAATTCCCTTTGTTGGCTGTGCTCTGCAGTTCTTCTTCTCCTGTATCTTTGTAGATGCTGAGTGCATGCTGCTGGCAGTGATGGCCTTTGATCGGTACAAGGCCATCAGCAATCCTTTGCTCTACTCAGCAGACGTGTCCAGCATGCTGTTACCAGCTGCTGGTCAGAGTGTACCTGGTGGGAACTGTGGATGCTTTGATTCACACTATCATGACTTTCAGCCTATGTTTCAGTGAGTCTCACAAAATCAATCACTTCTTCTGTGATATCCCTCCTATCCTACTGTTGTCATGCTCTGAGACACAGGTCAATGAGTTAGTAATGTTCATCATCTTTGGTTCTATAGAACTGAGCACCATCTCAGGAGTTCTCATCTCATACTGCTACATTGTCTCATCTGTTTTAAAGATCACATCTGCTGAGGGAAGATTCAAAGCTTTCTC
>RJWM01043958.1:0-13514 GCA_004363535.1 Dasyprocta punctata | reverse complement strand
CTCTTATTCTTTTTTTGTCTTTTTGACAGGGTCACTATGCAGTTCAGGCTGGCCTTGAACTCACTTTGTAGCCCAGGCTGGTCTCAAGCTTACAAGGATCCTCCTGCTTCAGCCTCTCAAGTGCTGGGATTACAGGCATGTGCCACCGTGCCTGGCTACTTAAAAAGATTTTTTTCTAATAAAAATCAGAACACATGCTTAGGAAATAAGGGGCGGGGTGTCAAACTGTGGATGGGATCAATTTTACTGGAAATGTATATGCATGGGAACTGGGATGGTGTTGAATGCCTATAATCCCAGTACTCTGGGAGGCTGACACAAGGAAATCAAAAGTTTGAGCCCAGGCTGTGCAGTTTAGGGAGACTATGTTAGCGACTTTTCTTGTTGCTGGGACAAAGTGCCTGATAGTCATGAGTTAAAGGAAGAAACTAGTTTCAGTACACAGTTTGTAGAGGGTTTAGTTCATGGTCTCTGGCTCCAGTGCAGAGCAGAAACAGTCTGTGGCAGGCAGTCAGAAAGCAGTGAAACAGCAGAAAGCCTGTCTTCCATCTTTTCCCTTATATTGCATCCAGCTACTAAGCAACTCAGCAGGAGGCCAGGGTCCTCACTTTGTAAACATCCTCATTCTGTGCAAGAGGAGGGCATGGAGATGGTGTGAGTGCTGCACCAGTCCTGAGGCAGGGGTAGCCTGCTTACAATATGAGGAAGGAAAAGAGGCTTTCTCCCCCAACTTTTGTTTTGTGTGTGTGGCATCGGGGATCAAACTCACAACCTCCTGCCTGCCAGACAGGCACTTAAGCCACTGGCCCAAACTCCTAGCTCTAGTTTTTTGAGACAGGGTCACACTATGTAGTTCAGGCCGGGCTTGTGCTCACGTTGTAGCCCAAGCCGGCCTCAAACTCACAACCCTCCTCTTACCTCAGCCTCCCTAGTGCTGGGATTAAAGGTGTCCACCACCACGCCCGGCTCTCCCCCAACTTTTTGCTCTTGTTGCTTTTTGCTGTCTTCCGCCCACCAAGAACTGTTGCCCCTCTGCCATGCCACCCTGCCTTGGAGCCAGATGATTATAGATTGAAATCTACAAAAACAGCTAAATGAACCTTTCCCTCTTTAATTTGGGCATCAGGTATTTTGTCTCAGCAATGAGAAAAAAATAACCTAGACAGTTGGTGAAACCTGTACCCAAGGTGGAGCTTCCCATTATCCACACTTAAAAACTGTGTTAAACCAATTTAGTTATTATCACACACTCGTGTTCATATTCACACACTTTACATCCAGCCAGCTCCAAAAGGCCACACCAATGAGTGCCTGAGGCTTTGGGGGGTATCTGTGTATGAGCCATAACAGAGACCCTGCCTCAAAACAATAGGGTTGGGGGTATAGCTCAGTGTGAGGGCCTTGGCTTCAATCCCCATTATTATAGAAAATACAAATATTTATGAAACCACATAGAATACTTGGTAAACCAAGTCTAATACAACTGATGTCATTGTTCATGCCTGTAATTCCAGCATTCAGGAGCCTGAGACAGGAGGATTATTTCAAGTTTGAGCCAGCCTCGGCTACATAGTGAGTTCAAAACCATACTAAAGTACATAATCCCAGGACTGGGGATTTAGCTCAGTGGCCTAAGTGCCTGCCTGGCAGGCGTGAGGTTGTGAGTTCGATCGCTGGTACCAAAAAAATAAATAAATAAATAAAAATAAAAATAAATAAATAAATACTTAGTCCCTGTCTAAAAAAAAAAAGTTCAATATAAATAAATCGTATTTTATTCTGCAGACATTAGGGAGGCACTGAAAAGTTTTAGACTGAGAAAGGATGTGGTCAGGTAGGTCACATCTTTGGAAAGACACATCTAATAGCAGAATGGTATGGTTCCTTACATAGTAGTAGTAAGAAAAGGCCTTAACTGTGAAAGTACCAGGACATGAAGAAGTGAAACAAGTGGACATCTTGGAGAACAGATGGACCAGTACATGCAGAAGATTTGGGGACAGGAACCAGGCTTGGGAGTTCCAGCAGTGGCAAGACCTCCAATGTGGGTGGGCAAGGAGGGAAGGGAGAGTTGGTCTAGATAGGATTAGAAAGAGCCATTAGCACCCCAATCATAAGGCCTTGCAGCTGTTTTGATAACAGAGTGACGGGGAAGCACTAGTGGGTGTTAAACACAGGAAGGGCATGATTAACTCGGAATTTTTAAAGATACACGCGGATGCTGTGCAGAGAACAGACTATAGAGATCAGGAGATGAAGCAGAGAGACCACTTAGAGGGGAACAACCAGAAAGGAGACAATGGAGACTTGGAGCCGTGTTTGTGGTAGCAGTATTGGTGCTGAAAAGTGATATTCCGGATAATCGTGAAGGTGGGACTGGCAATTCACACACAGTCTGGATGTGGGGAGAAAAAGAGGAAGCAAAGGTTGATTCTTTTGATAAACACCTCAGCAGCTAGAAGGCCATAGTTGCCGTCTGCTGAGATGAGAAAGCTACAGATGGGGAAGTGGAAGTGGGAACCAGGTATTGGGGCATCCTTTTTCACTTAAGGAAATGACCGTGAGAAGGGGAACAACAGCAACAGTATAAGGAAATGGCTCATGAGCATCTGCGGGCCGGCCTCTAGGTTCATGTTATAATTCTTTTTTGGATACACCATACCATGACTATTCTCTCCACTAATATTGACCTTGGGCCATGAGTTTTTCTATTCGACTTATAAAATCGTTCAAATCATTTCAGTGATTGATGTTATTCAAATAAATACCATAAGGATAAGTGGTAGGAGCATATTTCAGGTATTGTCCAAAGCTGCACTGAAAGCTAGAGGAAAAAAAAGAAAAAGAAAAAAGGAAAAAAGAAGATTTGGAGCTATCTTTAGGAGAGGTGTGACGCGATGACATCAGTATTTCTTAAAAATATGATATTCTATTTGACCTGCTACGTATTAACGTGAGCTAATTTAAAAGGTGGTTACTAGGTGACTTCATGACTTCCAGAGGCCTTGACCAGTTCAGCATGCAGGCAAACCTGCCCATCCCAGCAGGAGCTCCCCGCCCCCATAGCCCCGCCCCCTGTGCCCGCCCCGCCCCCGACGGTGCACTGCATGCTGGGGGTTGTAGTCCAGGCCGGCCCTGTCCACAAGAGTCCACTGAAGGGCACAGGAGTCTACCCCTCCCCTTGCGACTGGAGGTCACCTCCCGTAGCTGCTCCCTTAGCTGCTCTCGGGCGGCGCGTCCCCTGAGCACAGTTGGATTTGACTGTGCCACCGACTCTCATCTGGCTTTCAATAAAGTTTTCCTCTTCCTCCCCCGGTACGGAGCTCAAGATGGCGGCCCCCTGGTCGGCCTGGCTTGTCCTGCGCCCCTTAGCGTGGAGCCGGCTGAGTGGGACTTGTGTGGGGCGCGGGGCCCGGGCCGCCGCTCCCGCCGCTCCCGCCGCCGCCCCTGGGAGGCCCCTTTGGAAAGGTCAGTGACTGTGCCGCGGACTGGAGAAGCGGCCGGGTGACCCTTCCTCCCCGCCGCCGCCGGCTGGCTTCACGGTGTCTCGGAGAGGAGGGTCCCGCGAGCGGCGCTGGCTTGTTTCTCCTGCCCGCTTTATACCGCCTGTCCGTCACGGAGCCCAGAATACTGAAGAGGTTGCCAAAAGCGAGGAGCTCTCACTTTGAGAGTCGGAGCCCTCGCACGAGAGCTGGGAGAGCTGAGCACAGCTCGGAGTGCGCTCGGTGTCTGGGTCCCCACACCCCGCGACTTCCAGCTCTCGGGGTTCTGGGGACACGGATCCGAAGCACTGTCACATGATGGGATGGGTTCTTGGTGTTCAAGTTACTAGAGGCTTGTGTGGGGTGTATTTTGCCACTGAGCTTTTCATTCATTCATTCATTCATTCGACTGTTTGTGAATGGATGAATACATATTTTGAGTCACCACAGGAGTGCTGATTTTACTGCTCTAGACATAATGTGTCCATTGAAATGCGGGTCACTCAGTGCAATGACCAGTGGTACTTGATGGTTCGGTGCAACGTTTGAATGAAGTTCTCATTGCTTTCACACATCCACATGCTTACCCTTTACTTAGTCTCATCTTCAAGCATTCCGTTATGTAATTTAATAAGCTACAATACCTTAATAAAGTATATACTTTAGCCGTGGGTGTTGGTGCAGGCCTCTAATGCCGACATTCTGGGAGGATGAGGCAGGAGGAGGATCACAAGTTTGAGCCCAACCTGGGCAGTTTCATACTTTAGGAGACCCTGTCCCAAAATATAAAAAACAAAAAAGATTGGAGATACAGCTCAACAGGAAGGCCCTGGAGTAAAAGCAAAACAAAACAACAACCCCCCCCCCATATATACATATGTATGCCATCTTAGCCTTTTCCACAAAGATCAATTTAATGCACTTAACGTATAAAGGTATATTTTGGTAGTTATACTATGGATCGTAGTACAAATTTTATTTTTACAATAGTCGGTAGGGCTGGGTGTGTAGCTTAGTGATAGAGTGCTTGCCTAGCATGTTCAAGGTCCTGGGTTTGATCACCAACACTGCAAAAATTAAACGGACTAACATGTCTTGTGCTCGGGGTGAATGATTTGGGGAAGACAATGCACAATGTATGAACCATTGTTGCCCCCTGATTAATGTGCTTTGAAATTTTGTTGTAGTTTTTTTTCTATTTCTTCTTCTTTTCTTTCTTTTTATCTTTGAGTAAAATGGATTTGAAAAAAAAGTTAAATGGACTAGAATACTCGATAAAGGCAAATGCCTACAAAAGGGGAAAGTTACAAGGAGATTTTTGTAAAACGTAAGATTGTCTTCTATCCCTATTTTAGCTGCTTCATTTTCTCCTCTAAAATTTGTTTCTTATGTATTCTTTCAGAGACATTCTATGTATGTACAAACATGTATGTATATAAATATCTATCAAAAAATACAAGTAGTAATATACTAAATGCACTTCTATGTATAGAACAGTTAATTCTATTAACTTTTTTGTTGTTTGAGACAGGGTCTCATTATATAGTTCAGGCTGGCCTTGAACTCAATATGTAGCCTAGGCTGACCTTGGACTCACAGAGATCCTCCTGTTTCAGCCTCCCAAGTGCTAGGATTACAGGACTCCACCACTACATGCAGCCTATCAACTGTTAGTTTCTTTTTTTCATTTGATCTATTTTAGAGAACCTGGGCATGGTGTTCCACGCTTGAAATTCCAGCACTTTGGAATGCTGAGGCAGGAGGATTGCAAGTTTAAGCCCACCCCTGGCAACTTAGAGACTCAGCAAGTCCCTGTCTCAAAATAAAAAATAAAAAGGGCTTGGGAGTTAGCTCAGTGGCAAAGTTCTGGTTTGACTCTTCAGTACAGGGAGGAAAATACACGTAGATTACAGTATATATATCTTGGAAATCACTCATATCAATAAGTACACAACAGCTTCAAATTTCAGACTGTTAAAATAATAGTCTATTGAATGCATACACCATAATTATGAAAATTAATATTTAAGGATCATTACAATAACATGTATGATTTACTGAATGCTGAATGTTTATTCTGTGTCATGCAATATGCTAAGTGCTTTCCGAGCACGTTATTTTATTTAATCCTCATTATTCTCATTTTGGGGGTCATGAATCCAAAGTTGCAGATGTTATATGACTAGTAAGTGGCAGAACTAGTGGGGTCAAGTAAAGGTTATATTTGGCTTTGCATCTGAGCCTGTAAGGCCATACTGTCAATCTATACTCATACTGCCTCCTGTACTCACAATTTAGGCAGCTCTGGGTATTGAGATTTGATGAAAATGCATTTAGGGTAGAGGATAATTTAACTGCAAGTGAGAATATTTCCTCTTGTTATAGGGTAGTTCCTTTAAAAATGGCTCACCAGTCAAAAGTACTCCAGGTCCTTCTTGCGCCGAACAAAGAATTGGAGGAAACAAGCCAATAACGGTGCCAAAACATTTATTTGAATAATGCAGGGTAAATGGGTATGGGGAAGACCAGCTCTGCAGGGCGAACTTGGGCCAAACAGAAAAGATAGGATAAAAAGCAAAAATGAAAGTATGCTCTGTGTCTGTGAAACACTGCATGGGCTACGGTGCAAACTCTTGCTGGACAGCGGCTTTCCCTGAGGGCTGCCCCTCTTGTTTGTCATCCACCTCCTCACGGGGAGCCCTGGAGAAGTCCTACAGAGTGGGGTCCTCACCCTTAGAATCTTATAATTGACAGGTCCCGCCCATACGTACAGGGTCCTCCCATTGCCCTCGGATTTTGTAATTGACAGGTCTCGCTCACTTCCCTGGCCAGTTTTATCTCCTACAGCATTTTGGTCTTCTTTTTTTTTTTTTGTACCAGGAATCAAACTCAGGACCTTGCACTTGCCAGGTGCTTAGGGGCACTGAGCTATATCCCCAGCCCAAGCATTCTGGTCTTTAAACAAAAAGAAAATATAACTTGAAATTCTGTTTAGTATTGACTCTGATTTGCAAATTTATCTTCTGTTCCTTACTTGATATTTTTTTGGATTTACTATTTATATTTCTATTTTATCCTTTTTTCATGTTTTTGAATTCTGTTTTGTACAGTGTAATATGAGTGTGGCATTGATTTAAACAACAGAAGGAAATAGATAAAAGAAGGGAGTGAGGGGAAAGGAAGTGTATGCTCTTAACTCTTTTACACTTCACCTTATTTTAATGCCATCCCTCACCCTCAAGCCATTTTGTAAATCGGAACTATGAAAACTTTATGGGCTCTAGAATGCTATTTAACCAAATCACCTACCTGATAACCTCATTTTAAGTTTCTTAGGAAGTAGAGCATTATGAATTCCATCTGGGGATGGGGATGTATATGTCCATAGATGATTAGACAATCAAAGGTGAAATTTTACTATTTTATTTTCAAATTTGATATTTTAAGTAATTTAGTGTATATGATATGCCGGGCATGGTGGTGCATGCCTGAAAGTACAGCACTTGGGAGGCTGAGGCAGGAGGATCCCCACAAATTCAAGGCTAATTTGGACTGCATAGTGAGTTCAAGACCAGTTTTGAACTACACCAACCAACCCGGTCTCAAAACAAAAACAAGAACAACAAACAAAACAGAGAGAGGGCAAGAGATAGAGACAGAGACAGAGAGAGAACCCACTGGGGTCACGGTTCAGAAGCTTAGGTAGTTGAAAGATGGGGCATCCTCATTTTTTTTTTTTTCCAGCACCAAGCATCAAACTCACAACCTCGCCCTGCCAGACAGGCGCTTAAGCCACTGAGCCAAACTCCCAGCCCTAGTTTTTTGAGGCAGGGTCGCACTATGTAGCTCAGCCCGATTTTGCGCTCGGCGTTGTAGCCCAAGCCAGGCCTCGAACTCACAATGCTCCGCCTGCCCCGGCCTCCCGAGTGCTGGGATTAAAGGCGTGCGCCACCATGCCCCGATCGGGGCATCCACATTTTGAGATTCTTCTTTTTGATGGGGATTTTGCAGATTCCAGGAGTCACCAGGCCCCAGACTGAGAGAGACCTTCCCAGCTCAGGTCTCTCTTCCTCCTCTTGTATTAGCTCTTGTGGGGAAGTTCTTTTTCTTTTTAGCAGAAGTGTAGCAGTGAGCTGTTGAAGGCCTGCATTGGTTTGTGGTCCCATGGGAGAGCAGCTCGAACTGTAGCAGGGCAGGGTGGCTGCCATCTGGTTGCAAAGAGCCTTTTATGCTACTGGAAGATTTCTAAGCTCCATGGAATGGCGGTAGGTTTCTTAGGAAAAGTGATCGATGAGTACTGCAAACATGTACAATAAAAATAAAACGTTTTAGAAAGGAAGTGATCAGATCTGTGTTAGTATGTTTACTCTGGCAGCTGCCTAGAAAACAGGAATGCTTGCCTGGGAGTATACTGGAAGCGGGGTGATGTCTTCGGAGGAAGCTGAAGTAGTTTCGGGCTTGCGTTACAGTTGCAGTGGAGGGCGGTGATGGAGGGAACTCAAGACACTTCTTGGGTCGAATTGATAACCCTGCGGGGAGGCAAGGAAAAGAGTTAAATGTCAACTCTGGGCTCTTAGTTTGGGTTTTTAATCAAGGGAAACCTGACCAAGACAAAACAGAGCCAGAAGCATTTTAGGGAGGATTTGGTTGTGAGATTGTTACATTTCAAGTATTTAGGAGTATGCCAGTGAGCATTAATTGTAGGACACAGGGGAATCTGAGACACAGCAAGGAAATGGGTGTTAGTGAGAGTCAAGATAATGGAAGAACTAGCCAGGGTATTGGGAGTGAAAAGGAAAATGTGAATCCTTGAAGAAAACTGACTGTTTTCTAGTCTTTCTGAATCTGTGTTATATGACTCATGTATACCTTTAACTGCACAGTCTTGTTTGTTTATTTTGTTTTGCTTTGTTTTACTTTGAGACAGTCTCACTCTGTAGTCCACGGTAACCTCAAACTCACTGTGTAACCCATGTTGGCCTGGAACTTGCCATCCTCCTGCCTCAGCCTTCCAAGAGCTGGGATTACAGATATGTGCAGGCATTCCTGCCTACAGTCTCTTATTTAGTATATACAGGTAGGAGATTGTTCCTAACTAGATATTAGTGTAAGTGGAACAAATTCTCCTTAGCCATATGAATTGGTAGAATTTATTAATAGTGCAGATCAGTGGTTAAGCAAATGGCCTTTGGATTTACTTTATACTACCCAGTTAAACTATCTTTATGTGAAACTTATTTTGTGTTTGCTGGGTTTCTATTAAGATTATCATATTAAAAAAGTATTTATGCCTCCTCCTGAGACCAATTAACTTCATGATAATGGGGAGTTTTTTTTTAAGGACTTATTATTTTTTAAGCTTAGCATATTTTTTTTTTTTGTACCAAGGATCAAACTCATGACCTCACGCTTGCCAGGCAGGCACTGTGCCACTGAGCTATATCCCTGGTTTAGCACAATTTTTTCCATAGGCATAGCTAGAGCACTTGGCTAGCATGCACAGGTCCCAGCAGGGGTTCTATTCCCAGCACAGGGAGGGGAAGAGCAAATAAAACTGGGCTGGGGTTTGGCTCAGTGGCAGAGTACTTACTTGTGCATGACACCAGAACCACGTGCATGCGCACATGCACACACACACATAAAAAGGTACGTAGACATAGTTAGTGCCCTGGTCATAGTTCTGGGATAAAGGAACGGACAGATGTAGTAAGGCAGATCCAAGAGTATAACTGATTTTTTAAAAAATTTCAGCGTGGCGTAGTGGTGCATGCCTGTAATCCCAGCACTTGGGAAGCTGAGGCAGGAGGGTTGTCATGAGTTAGAGACCAATCTGCACTACATAGTGAGACCCTCCCTCAAAAAAAAAAAAAAATCCAGAGGCCTCACAAGGCATATTAATCTACTGTACATTGGTACTGCTGTATAGTGCTTCAGGAGCTTTATTTTCTTTAAGTAAATGATATGTGTTTAAGTAACAGATGACTTTTTTTTTATTAGTCTCTTCATAAAAGAACCACAGACATACTAGATGTCAGAGGCTTAGAAATGGGTAGGTCAGCCTCAGTCCAATATAGCCGTATGCTCTAAAATTCTCTGACAAAAGGTCATTTAGCTTCATCTAGAAATTATCCAACAGTTGTTTTCCTGTGGCATTCATCTTTCTCTAATCTGCAACTAAGATTTGTCCTGATTTTTCTCTAAAAACCTTTTGGATATTACCTCTTCTATTGGGGTGCTGTCTCTACTCCTACTCTCCTGAGGTGCCACAATCTTTTTCATAACCTCCTTTCACTGACCCAGTCACCACTTCTAACCTCTTCTCTCCATGGTTTCCATCCCAAAAGGTGCTCTTTTCAGCGTGTTATTTATCCATACTCTTTTTTGGGTCTTTTTTTATTTTAGAGATAGTAAAATTCAACAAAACAAAACAGAACAAAGCCAATCAAAACAAAGCAGCAAAATTGGTACAGAACTTCAAAGCAGGATACTAGGAAAACAATAGCTACCATAGTATATCTTGTTGTCTTCACAATAGTTATCCATTCTATCAGGCATAGCAAAGTCAAACCAGAAACAAAACAGAATAAAACCAATCGAAACAGAATACTAAATAAAGCAAAACAATTAATCAGAACAAAGCAAAACAGTGAGAACCATATTGGATTTCGAAGACAAGATAGAAGAAAATCCCCCATATTTACTATATTGCATACTGTCATCCTCCCAAGAGATGCTCAGACTGCTGGCCCCAGGCCTGAAAAATCAACCAAACAATACAGGCTTGTAGTTGCTTTATGTATCTTAGTTGCTGTCAACTCAGTGTGTCCTCTCAACCAGCGGGTTGCTTATGGCAGTGGGGTGGAGGGGTATGTGTGTGTGTTTGATTCTCAGCCTGCACGCTGGTAGGCTCATGGGAGGCGCTGACTTTTCTTTTCCAGAATCCATGCGGCTTGCACCGCTTACCAGAAAGGCTGGCTAGTTAGCTTCTTGTTCACCTTGTCTCAGCATGGCCAATTCTCAGGAGGCGCTGACTTTTCTCTTCCTGGAATCTGCGTGGCTTGTGCAGCTTACCAGAAAGGCTGGCTGATTAGCTTCTTGTTGGGTCCGCCCCTCTCAGCATGGCCGATTCTTGGGAGGCGCTGACTTTTCTCTTCCTGGATTATCCATACTCTTAACCAGGTAGCAGTTTTCAACAGTTGCTTTTTTTGGTACATATTTATGGGGTAGAGTGTGGTAATTTGATACATGGATACAATGTGTAATGTCCAATCAAAATAATTAGTAATTCTATCTATTTAATTTTTTTCCTATGCTGAGAACTTGCACATTCCTCTCTTGTAGCCCTTTATAAAATATATAGTAAATTGTTGTAAACTATTGTCCAGGAATTGAACTCATGACCTTGCACTTGCCAGGCAGGCGCTGTGCCGCTGAGCTATCTCCCTAGCCCTATCATCACCTTATTGTGCTACAAAACTTGATAGAACTTACTCCTATCTAATGATATTTTGATACTAATTAATTGGCCTTCCTCTGTCCCCCTACGTCTCCTTTTCCCAGCCTCTAGTGATTAGTGATTAGTAGTCTACTCTACTATGAAAATAAACAATATTTTTTGTACTTGAGATTGAACCCAGTGCTTTTACACTGAACTACCTCCCCAAATACCACTCGGCCCCTTTTTAAAAAATTTTTTGAGATAGGGTCTTGCTAAGTTGCCCAAGCTGGGCTCAAACTTGTGACCTTCCAGTCTCCCAGAGTGCTGGGAGTACAAGTGTGTGCTGCCACACCTGTTTATTGTTGTTTTTGAGACATGGTCTCTCTATGGGCAGCTCAAACTGGCCTTGAACTGCAAATCCTATTATTGCTGGGTTATGAAGTGCTGGAGTCTCTTTCTGAAGGTAGTTCCTAGGTTCCTTCTGTCATGAGCAAACAGTTGATCAAGACAAGTGCAAAGTTTTATAAAAGCAGGAAAAGAAATAAGCTCTACAAAACGAGTTTGGGGCAAGTAAAAGTAGGAAAAGAAGTATAGCCTACAGCAGTGATGGGGAACCTTTTAGGGCTTCAGTGATAACGAACAGCCCCCTGTGACACATGTGCTGTAGGTTCATCACCACTGCCCCACAGCATGGGGGTGGCCACCACGGAGAAAGAATGCAGTGGCAAAAACTTGTGGTGACTGTCTTTTTTGTGTCACCCACTCTTAGGCTGACATCAGGTCTAGGCCCTCTATTGAAAACCTGCTTGAGTTCTCTGGAGAAGTCCATGTGCAGGGCTTCAGGAACTGTTCTGTGCATGCGTCCAGGATCTTGTAATTAACAGGTCAGCCTACTTCCCCAGCCAGTTTTTTCACACCCTAATCTCCTGCCTCATTTCTGCCTCAACCTCTTGAGTGCTCAGATTAGAGGTATAGACCACTAGACCTGGTAGAAATAAACTTTTAATTAGCTTACACAAATCCGTGAGAACATGGAGAATTTATCTTTCTGTACCAGGCTTATTTCACTTAACATCATGTCCTCCAGCTCTATCCATGAACGTGTAATTTTTTTTTTTTTTTTTTTGTACCTGGGACTGAACTCACAATCTCACGCCTGCCAGGCAGGTGCTTATGCCACTGAGCTAAATCCCTGTCCCCAACTTGCTTTTTTTTTTTGTTTTTTGTTTTTTGTTTTTTTTTGAACGTGTAGTTTTTATAGTGATTCCTTCATAGTCTCAAAATACAATTCATATGTTAACTGTAACTCCTGTAGATCCCATTAACAGTTCTCATATGTACGTGAGCATATACAATTTATCATAAACTAACAATAAATATATCTGTGAATTATCTTTTGCAAGAAAATAAGTCCTTTGGATCTCATTTTTAAATAGTGTATGAACAGGGTGAATATTAAAGAGTTACTCAGTATGCTGGGCCATGCCTATAATTACTTCTGAATAGCTTTATTCAGATTTTTAGGCAGTGTTTTACTGATTTGTTATCATGAAATTTAAAGTACTATTTTTTCCTTTTGTAAAGTTATACACATTGGCACATTTAAGATTAAGTAGCTTCTAAAGAAAAAGAATGATAACCAGAAAGCATTTAGTTTTAATTTTCATAATTTTTCTATTTAAATCAAAAGCATCCTTTTAAAGCCCCTAAATCAGCCTTTCATAAATAAAGAAAATCATCTTGTGATCATTCCTTGATGATGGTGTGTGTTGTTTCTCTGAAGAAAGAGTTTAAGATTTGATTTTATTCTGATCTGTACTTTGTTTATTCATCCCTGAATTACGTTCAGGTCTGTAATGTCACTGAGAAGTCTTGACTCTTTGGGTCATTGATGACCATTGCAGTTTTCATCAAAATAACTGAATATTTATCTTTTGGGTGTGAATAGAACATAACAGAGCATAAATGGGCTGCCAGTGACCTCAGCGTGCGCTTTGGCCATTGGGGAGAATGTTTCTGGTCAGTGGCTACTGTTTAGTTTGTTAAAATCAAAACAAATATACAAATAATTCATGAATAATTGTGAACACAGTATTTGAATGGATGTTTAATAAATACACATTAAAAATCTAATTATACTAATGAAGTTTACAGTTGAAATTTTAATCCAGCCCTTTAGAAGCATTGCATGTGCTTTTCCTGATTGTGCATTTTTCCCACAGCAGTTAAGCAAACATTTTAAAGTCGAAATCTGAATTCCTTATATAGTTTTGATTTTGTTTAGCTAAACATGTGTTCCTTTTGACAACAATCTTTTTTCTCTTTATGAAAAGTGAGGCTGCTTTATTCTCTGACTGTTATTTTGATGAATTTTGTTTAGTTCTGTTTTAGGACTGACTAACATATGGGATGTCAGAAGACTACCAAAACATGACCTGGAAAGATTAGATTGTAATTTGGATTCCATTCTGTTCTACTGGATTCATAACTTGGTATTTCCATTTCCTCATCTGTAGAATGGGATTGACTATCCTAACACTTGCAGACCAAATATGGGGGTTATTATGTGGGAAAATCTCTTTCTTTCTTTCTTT
>RJWM01043957.1:0-13544 GCA_004363535.1 Dasyprocta punctata | reverse complement strand
TTTTTTTTTCAGTACTGGGGATTGAACTCACAACCTCACATCTGCCAGGCAGGGGCTTAGGCCACCGAGCTAAACTCCCAATCCTATTTTTTTTTTGAGGCAGGGAAGCACTATGTGGTTCAGGCTGGCCTTGCTCATGTAGCCCAAGCAGGCCTTGAACTCACAACACTCCACCTACCTCAGCTTCCTGAGTACTGGGATTAAAGGTGTGCACACTCCCAATCCTATTTTTTTTTTGAGGCAGGGAAGCACTATGTGGTTCAGGCTGGCCTTGCTCACGTAGCCCAAGCCAGCCTTGAACTCACAACACTCTACCTACCTCAGCTTCCCGAGTTCTGGGATTAAAGGTGTGCACTACCACACCTGGCTTATCACTGTGTTTTGAAAGAAAATCTCCTGTCTTTTAACCACAAGCCTGAGACTACAGAAACCCAGACACAGTCCCTCATAAGTCAATTGGCTGAACTGCAACATAAGTTTAATGCTCAGCCTCAAAGAGTAGCTGAAGCAAATGTGAGGGCACTGATTGGAAAGAAATGGGATCCCAAAAACTGTGAAGGAGATGTGTGGGAGGATCCTGAGGAAGCTGAGGAAGTTGAGTTTGTAGATGCTAATGAGATTAATTTGCCAGAGGAAGAGATTTCTCCACACACTGTGGCAGAGGCATCACCACCTCTACCCACTGTGATTTTGGAATCTCCCAGCATGCCTGGGGAAATTAATCCTGTGTTGATCACACAGGATAATGCTGATGCTCCTCACCACCCATTTTTGCCTCTAGGCCCATAAACAGGCTCAAATCACAGAAGGCTCCTGAGGGTGAGGTACTTAGTGTGACCCACAAGGTGGTCTGCTACTCTCCCAAAGAACTTCATGAGTTTTCTAACTATTATAAGCAGAGGCCTAATGAGCAAGCTTGGGAATGGATTTTATGAGTGTGGGATAATGGTGGGAAAAATATACAGCTGAATCAAGCTGAGTTTGTTGACATGGGCCCACTGAACAAAGATTCTAAGTTTAATGTTGCAACTTGTGGAGTGAAGAAGGGTATAAATAGTTTATTTGGCTGGTTGACAGAAGTATGGCTCAAAAGATGGCCCACTATGAATGGCTTAGAGATGCCTGATGTTCCATGATTTACTATTGATGAGGGGTTTCAGAGGCTTAGGGAAATGGGAATGCTAGAGTTGATCTGTCAAGTTAAACCTAATCCTCCATATTGGAATGACCCAGAAAATATACCCTTCACCAGCACCTTAAGAAACAGATTTGTGAGGGGAAACTACCATCCCTGAAGAGCCCTGTTATTGCCCTTCTTTGTATGCCAGAACTTACAGAGGGGACTGCAGTTATTCGATTATGATATCTAAGTGCAATGGGCTTAATTGGATCCCAGAGTGGCAGAAGTCAAGTGGCAGCACTCAATCACCAAAGGCAGGGTCCCCATACTTACCATAATGGACAGTAGAAGCAGAACAATGAGCAGAATAATCTGACACTGCCAGACCTATGGTGCTGGCTGATTAGCCATTGTGTTCCCAAAAGTGAAATAGATAGGAAGCCTACAAAATTTTTACTAGATTTATATAAACAAAAAAATTTAAGGGCAAATGAACAGAAGCTTACTTCCTCTCAGGGTAACAGGGAATCCAGACCCCTCAACAACTTCCAATATTTGAGGCATTTTACAGACCCAGAACCCCTCAAATGAAGGGTAGGCCAGGTCCCTTTGGGGAAGGATCTTGCTGTACCAAAAATTGATACAGTCAGTCTTTCTCCCATCCTTCCCCAAAGGGACCTGAGGCCTTTTGCCTGAGTAACTGTACGCTAGAGTAAGGGCAATGATCAGATGTTTCAGGGACTACTAGACACTAGCTCTGAACTAACACCAATTCCAGGGAATCCAAAGCATCATAGTGGCTCTCCAGTGTGGGTAGGGGCCTATGGAAGTCAGGTGATCAATGGAGTTTTAGCAAAGGTCCAACTCACGGTAGGTCCAATAGGTCCTCTGTGTTGGGGTGTCCTGTGTCCCCACAAGGATTACTGTAGCATGGGTGGGGCTGAGTCTGGCATTTGTGATTGGTTTGTTGTCTTGCACTGGGATTGGCTATGTGAGTGCTGCACCCACCCAGGGGTGGAGCCGACATACAGTGTAAGGGAGGCAGGTCTTCCTCTTGCTCACTTCCATGCACTCTCTCGCTTGCTGTTGTGGGCCGCCATGAATGGCAACCCTGCCACACCATGCTGCCTTGGAGCCAACTGAGTATGGACTGAAACTCCTGAGAAACTGTAAGAAATAAACCTTTCCTTCCCTAATTTTGGGTGTCGGGTATTCTGTCTCGGCAACAAGTGAAAAGTAACTAAGACATCCTTGAATCCATCCTGTAGTCATTTTCCCTGTTTCAGAATGCATAATTGGGATAGATGTACTTTGTACTTGGTGGAATCCTCACATTGGTTCTCTAACCTGTTGTGTGAGAGCAATTATGGTTGGGAAGGCCAAATTAAAGCCATTAGAGTTGACTTTGCCTGGTAAAATAGTAAACCAGAAGCAGTATCACATTCCTGGAGGGATTCCAGAGATTAATGCCATCATCAAGGACTTGAAGGATGCAAGGGTGGTGGTCTCCACCCCATCTCCTTTTAATTCTCCCATTTGGCCTGTGCAAAAGACAGATGAGTATTGGAGAATGGCAGTAGACTACTGTAAACTAAATCAAGTGGTAACTCCAATTGCAGCTGCAGTACCAGATGTGGTTTCCTTGCTTGAGTTGATTAACACATCTCCTAGTACTTGGTATGCAGCTATTAATTTGGAAAATACCTTCTTCTCTATAGCTATCCATAAGGACCATTAGAAACAATTTGCTTTCAGCTGACAAGGCCAATAATATACTTTCACCATCTTACCTCAGGGTTATATTAACTCGCCAGCCCTGTGTCACAATTTAGTTCATAGGGATCTTGATCGCCTTTCTCTCCCATGTGACATCACACTAGTTCATTACATTGATGATGTTATGCTGATTGGGCCTAGTGAGCAGGAGGTAGTAACCACTCTGGATTTGTTTGTACAGCATTGGGGAGCCAGAGGGTGGGAAATAAATCCAACAAAAATTCAAGGTCCTTCTAACTCAGTGAAGTTTCTAGGAGTCCAATGGTGTGGAGCATGTAGAGATATTCCTTCTAAGGTAAAAGACAAATTGTTGCATCTGGCTTCCCCTACAACCAAAAAAGAGGCACAATGCCTAGTGGGCCTATTTGGATTTTGGAGGCAACACATTCCTCACTTAGGTTTCTTGCTCCTGCCCATTTACTGAGTGACCCAGAAAGCTGCTAATTTTGAGTGGGGCCCTGCTAAGTTTGAGTGGGGTCCAGAACAAGAAAAGTCTCTGCAGCAGGTCCAGGCTGCTATGCAGGCTGCTCTGCCCTTAGGGCCATATGATCCAGCACAACCACTGGTACTTGAAGTGTCAGTAGCAGGTAGAGATGCTATTCGGAGTCTCTGGCAGGCCCCCATAGGTGAATTGCAGTGGAGACCTTTAGGATTTTGGAGTAAGGCTCTGCCATCATCTGCGGACAACTACTCTCCCTTTGAAAAACAGCTCTTGGTCTGCTACTGGGCATTTGTGGAAACTGAACACTTGACCATGGGACACCAGGTCACCATGCAAACTGAGTTTTCTGTCATGGCCTGGGTATTATCTGACCCACCAAGTCATAAGGTTGGATGTGCACAGCAACAGTCCATCATTAAATGTAAGTGGTATATTCATGATTGAGCCAGAGCAGGTCCAGAGGGTACAAGTAAATTACATGAGGAAATTGCCCAGGTACCTATGACTCATACACCTACTATACTGCCTTCTGTTTCCCAGTATGCACCCATTGCCTTGTGGGGTGTACCATATGATCAGCTGCCAGGGAATGAGAAGGCTAGGGCCTGATTTACAAATGACTCTGCATGTTATACAGGCACCACCTGAAAGTGGACAGCTGCAGCATCAAAATCTACTTCTGAAACAACCCTGAAGGACAGTGGTGCAGGGAAATCATCCCAGTGGGCAGAACTTTGGGCAGTGTACTAAGTAGTGCATTTTGCCTGGCAGGAGAAATGGCCAGATGTGAGACTGTATACTGATTCATGGGCTGTGGCCAATGGTCTGGTTGGATGGTCAAGAACTTGGAAAAAATACAATTGAGAAATTGGTGATAAAGATATTTGGGGCAGAAGTATGTGGGTAGACCTCTCCATATGGGAAGAGAATGTAAAAATACTTGTTTTCCATGTAAATGCTCACCAAAAGGTGACATCAGCAGAAGGCAACTTTAATAATCAAGTAGATAAGATGACCCATTCTGTGGATAGTGGCCAACTTTCTTTTCAGTGACCCCAGTCATTGCCCAATGGGCCCATGAACAGAGTGGCCATGGTGGCAGGGATGGAGTTTATGCATGAGATCAGCAACATGTACTCCCACTCACCAAGGCTGATCTCACTACAGACACTGCTGAATGCCCAATATGCCAGCAGCAGAGGTCAACACTGAGTCCTCTATATGCCACCATTCCCTGGGGTGATCAACCTGTGACCTGGTGTCAGGTGGATTATATTGGGCCACTTCCACCATGGAAGGGACTGTGCTTTGTCCTCACTGGTATAGACACATATTCTGGATATGAATTTGCCTTTGCTGCTTGTAAGGCTTTTGCCAAAACTATCACCTGTGGACTCACAGAATGCCTTATCCACTATCTTGGAATTCCACATAGCATTGTCTCTGACCAAGGAACATATTGTTCAGCCAAAGGAGTGAGGCAATGGGTTCATGCTCATGGAATTTGCTGGTCTTACCATGTTCCTCACAATCCAGAAGCAGCTGGATCGATAGAAAGGTGGAATGGTCTTTTGAAGATGTAGTTAAGGTGCCAGCTAGGTAGCAATAACTTGCAGGGCTGGGCTAAGGTACTTCGGAAGGCCATATATGCTTTGAATCAGTGTCCACTATATGTCTCCCATAGCCAGGTTTCATGGGTCCAGAAATCAATGGGTGGAAGTAGGAATGGTACCACACACCATTACCCCTAGTAATCCACTAGCAAAATTTTTGCTTCCTGTCCCCATGACCTTATGTTCTGCTGGCCTAAAAGTTTTGGTTCTAGAAGGGGGAAGGCTTATACTAGGAAGCACAACAATGATACCATTGAACTGGAAGCTAAGACTTCCCCCTGGTCACTTTGGTCTCCTCATGCCTCTGAGGAAACAAACTAAAAAGGGAGTCACAGTGTTGTCAGTGGTGATTGACCCAGACTGTCAAGGGGAAATTGGGACTACTACTCCACAATGGAGGAAAGGAAGAATATACATGGAATGCAGGAGATCCCTTAGGGCACCTCTTAATATTACCATGTCCTATTATTAAAGTCAGTGAGAAATTACAACAGACTAATATAGGCAGAATGACAAATGGCCCAGAGCCTTCAGGAATGAAGGTATGAGTCACTCCCCCAGGGAAAGAACCAAGACCTGCTGAGGTTCTTGCTGAAGGCCAAGGGAATACAGAATGGGTAGTGGAAGAAGGTAGCTCTGCATACCAGCTACAACCCCGTGATCAGCTGCAGAAAAGAGAATTGAAATTGTCTTCAGTGTTCCATCATAGACCCATAGGTCTCCTGATACAGACTTGCACAGGACACTGCAGTAAGCTCCAGCCCTTGGGCTGGACACTTCACCCTCCAGCTTGCAGACACCCTCTGCACACTCCTAATATGGTTATAATGTAATATAATATTGATTATGGATTGTTAAACTTAAATGATAAGAATAAGCATCACTCAAGGAAAATTTACCTATTCTGGTGGGGGAATTATTATGTTTTCATTTGTATGCAGGATAGTTATAATATGTTAGGTGTAATTATAAGCATATACTCATATCTGGAGACTGAGTTAAAGAAATATGTCTGGTTGCCAAGCTGACAAGGGGTGGATTGTTATGGTTTATACATTGTGTCAACTTGAGAAGTCTAGAAGCTTAATTAAGGAACTTAGCAGCTCTCCCTCCTGGGGTGTAGAGAACAAGCAGTTACCTGTTCATTGTGTCAACTTAAGAAGGTCGGATGTTTAACTAAGTGATTCAGCAGGGGGCCAGGGCCCTTAGTTTGTAGCATCCTCAGCCTGTGCAAGACGAGGGCAAACAGATGGTGTGAATGCTACCCCCAACCCAGGGGAGCAGCCTGCATACTATAAAAGGCAAAGAAGAGGGACCAATTGCTGCTTCTTTGGAGGAGCTCTAGTCTTCGCCTTCAGCTTGGATGTCATCTCCTGGCTTCTGGCACAGACCATTCCGCTTCATCATAAACTGTTCAACTTTCCATCATGGATTCTTCGGTGTTCCATCGTAGACCCATAGGCCTCCTGATACAGACTTGCACAGGACACTGCGGTAAGCTCCAGTCCTTGGGCTGGACACTTCACCCTCCAGCTTGCAGACACCCTCTGCACAGCCCTTTGTTCAACTTTGTGGTTGACTGTTATAAGCCAATTTTTAAATTTCTTATACAGTTGTGTATGTTGTGTTATATCTGTTTCTCTGGTAAACCCTGACTGATACAGCTGATGTGCTTCGTAAATGGCCACCAGAGTCTGAGAATATGACACAAATAGCTTCTGTGTATTTCTAGACTCTTTGGCTACAGCTTGTCCTGCTGTCTTGGATTTACGTTTAATTTATTAAATGTATTTCCTGTACTAAAATTCCTTTTTTTAGCTTTTATTTACTAATTTTATATCCTAAATATTTCAAAGTGTGGTGTAAAAATAATAAAACTCCAATAGGACTATACAGAATAAAGTATAGCTTTGGTACCAAAAAATAAATAGATAAATAAATAAAGAGTTGCCTTACACAGAAAGCTAGTTCTCCAGATGGCGGGGGGAGAGAATGTTGCAATAGAGGAGTGGCTCCCTAAGTGAACTTGGTTAAATGTTGAGGTTCCTGTCCATGTCCTATGCGTGACTGTCATTTTTATCTGATGCCATGTTTCTCTGGAGTTATGAAGTGAGCCTAGTGTGTATACTTTGGATTTATCATGGATGGGTTGATATTATTATTAGACTTTTCTTTAGATATAATGATTAAATGGAATCCAGGGGAATTCTTAAAAATTATTTAATGTTTGTAGTGCATACTGTTTACATTCTTTGTGGGTAATTGGTAGATACACATAATGCTTCTTAATTCCTTTTTTCATCCCCTTTCCCTTTCCCTTTCCTTGCTTCTTCCTCCATCCATCTCTTAATTCATTTTTGTATATGTTTGCATTATAAAACATTTAAATTTCTTGTGTGGGGTTGGTACAGTACATAAAACATCCTTTTAATATCCCTTTTCCATTGCCTCTCTCCCCTCCATCTTTTGATTCCATTCCACTTTTAGAAAGATCCACCAACCTACTTCCTATCATTTATCTATTATTTTGATCTTTATTTAAACCATGTGATATTTAAACTTGTGTGTCTAATTTATTTCACCTAACATCCTGGTTTCGAGGTGCATCCATTTCCTACAGATGATTCAAGTTTATCCTTCTTTATGATAGAGGATACTACTTCATTGTGTGTAAACCCATGCTGTTTTTGCAGTTTACAATAGTTGTGAATGTTCTTTTTTTTTTTTTTTTTGCGGCACCGGGGATTGAACTCACAGCCTCACGCCTGCCAGGGCAGGCGTTTAAGCCACTGAGCCAACCTCCTGGCCCTGGTTTTTTGAGACAGGGTCGCACTATGTAGTTCAGGCCAGCCTTGCACTCGCGTTGTAGCCCAAGTGGGCCTGGAACTCACAATGCTCCACCTACCTCAGCCTCCCGAGTGCTGGGAGTAAAGGCATGCGCCACCACGCCCGGCTGAATGTTCTTGAGGTTATCACAGATGGCCTGGCCCATTGTCTCTCTTTGAATCTTCCAATTGAGGGCTTACTCAGTGTCAGCAGAGACATTTCAGATGCCCATTTTTTATTGGGTCTTTAAATTTGGGCAACCTGATTTTTAAAAATTCTTTGTATGTTCTAGATAAAAGTCCTTTGTGCGGCTTGGGCTACAATGTGAGTGCAAGGCTGTTCTGAGCTACATAGTGCGACCCTGCCTCAAAAAACTGGGGCTGGGAGTTTGGCTCAGTGGCTTACATGCCTGTCTGGCAGGTGTGAGGTTGTGAATTTGCTGCCATTTTGGTTTTACCCTATGTAACACATATTTTTTAAAAGTTTTTTTTTAATTTAAGTTTTTTAAAGAGAACAAAAAAATCAAGAAACAAACAATTAAAAACCAACAACAAAATCAAAATGACAACAGCAATAAAACAATGGCAATATAGAATTTCAAAACAAGATGATAGGCCTTTACCAGTGGTTGTTTCATTGCATATTGTTATCCTCAAAGTAACTGGTCAATTTACCAGACACAGGCATGCAAGACTGATCAAACAACAAAATTTTTCTTTAAGTAGTTTATTTCCCATTTACTATATCTATTGTAACTTTTGGATTTTATTTACTCTTTCATTTTTTTTACACTAGTGAGACAATACAGTTTTTACACATGCAAGTCTGATTTATTTCACTTATGAGTATGGTTTCTAGTTGGATCCATTTACTTATAAAAGTCTTGAGCTTATCATTCTTTATGGCTGAGTAGTATTCCATTATATAACAATACCACATCTTTTTTATCCATTTCTCAGTTGATGGGAATTTGGGTTGCTTCTAAGATTTAGCTATCACAAATTATGGTGCTGTAAACATGGGTACACATATTTCACTGTCGTATGATGTTTTCAATTCTTCTGGGAAAATACCCAGAAGGGAAGTAGCTGGGTCAAATGGAACCTTTAATCCTAGTTTTTTGAAGATTCTCCATACTGATTTTCACAATGATTGTACCAGTCTACACTCCCACCAACAATGAGGAAGGTTCTTTTTTATGAACAGCCCCACCAGAATTTGCTATTGGTAAATTTATTGATGTTAGCCATTCTTTCTGGAGTGCGATGATATCTCAGTGTAGATTTAATTTACATTTCTCAAATGACCAATGATGTTGAAGATTTTTTTCATATATTTATTTGCCATTTGTATTTCTTCATTTGAGAATTATGCATTCATTTCAGATGCCCATTTTTTATTGGGTCTTTCAATTTGGGCAGCCTGATTTTTAAAAATTCTTTATATGCTCTAGATAAAAATCCTTTGAGCAGCTTGGGCTACAACGTGAGCACAAGGCTGGTCTAAGCTACATAGAGCAACCCTGCCTCAAAAAACTGGGGTGGGGAGTTTGGCTCAGTGGCTTAAGTGCCAGTCTGTCAGTTGTGAGGTTGTGAATTTGATCCCCAGTGCTGAAAAAAAAAAAGTCCTTTAAAGGACGTTGGCAAAAATCTTTTCCCTATCTGTGGGTTTTCTTCTCACTGTGTTGGTGATTTCTTTCAATGTGCAAGAACTTTTAAATAAGATGAGATTCCAGTTGTTAATTCTTTGAAGTACTTCCCATGCAGTTTGGTTTTTGTTCATGAATTCTCGGCCTACCCCTATGTGCTCAAGATTTCTACCTACCTTGTCTTCCAGTAGGTTTAGTGTTTAATATTTAGATCATTGAGCCATTTTGACTTTAGTTTAGTGCATGGTGATAGGCAGAGGTCTAGTTTAATTTTTTGACATGTTGAAAGTCAGTTTTTTCCAACAACACTAATTAAAGCGACTGTCTTTCTTTCAGCGAACATGTTTGGCCCCTTTGTCAAAGATAAGGTGACTGAGTGTGTATGTAGTTGTGTCTGTATCTTCTGTTCTGTTCCACTGATCTTCAGGTCAGTTTTATTGCCAGTACCATGCTGATTTTATTATAGCAGCTTTGTCACACAATTTCAGGTCAGGGGTTGTGATGTCTCTTACCTTGCCTTTGTTGCCCAGGATTGCCTTTGCTATTATAGATCTCTTTTGGTTCCAGATGAATTTTAGAAATGTCTTCTCTCAGTCTGTGAGGTATACTAAAGGTAGTTTGATCTGGATTGCATTAAGTCTATATAACAGTTTTGGAAGTTTGGCCATTTTCACAGTGGTGATTCTTCCTATCTATGAGCAAGGAATATATTTCCATTTTCTGAATTCCTCTTCAATTTCTTCTTTCAGAGTACTGTAATTTTAAATCTGTAAATATTTTACTTCCTTTGTTAGACTGATTCCTAAATATTTCATTTTTTTACATTATTGTGAAAAGTGTGTTTTCCCTAATTTCTCTCTCAGTGACTTTATTGTTTGTGTACAGGAATGCTGTTGATTTTTGAATGTTGACTTTGTATCCAGCTCCATTACTGAATTTGGTTATTAAGTCTAGAAGTCTTTCATTGGAATTTGTGGTGTCTTCTATGTAAAGTATCATGTCATCTGCAAATAGTCATAATTTCACTTCTTCCTCTCCTATCTTTATTCATTTTATTTCTCTTTCTTTTCTAATTGCTCTGAATAATGTTTCCATAACTATATTAAATAGGATTGGTGATAGTGGACAACCTTGTCTTGTTCCTGATTGTAGAGTGAAAGACTTTAGGTTTTTGACAATTTGTTATGATGTTGGCTGTTGGTTTGTCATAGATGGCTTTAACAAAGTAAAGACCATGTATTCTGATTTTCTCTAGGGTTTTTACCATGAATGAGTGTTGAACTTTATCAAAAGCTTTTTCTGCATCTATTGAGATGATCATGTGATTTTTGTCCTTTGCTCTGTTAATATGGTGTATGACACTTATTGATTTGCATGTGTTGAACCATCCCTGCATTTCTGGGATAAATCCCATTTGGTCATGTTGCATGATCTTCTTGATGATTTGCTGCATTCTATTTGCTAGTATTTTATTGAGGATTTTTGCATGTATGTGCATGGGAGAGATTGGCTTGTAATTTTCTTTATTGGTTGGGTCTTTCTCTGGTTATGATATCAATGTAATATTTGCCACCCAGAATGAATTAGGGAGAATTTCTTCCTTTTCAATTTCATTAAAGAGCTTGAGAAGCATTGGTTTTAAATCATCTCTAAATTTCTTGAGAATTCAGCTGTGAATCTACCAGGACCTGGGCTTCTTTTTTTTGGTGTGTTTTTAATTTCAATTTGATTAACTGATATTGGGTTATTCAGAAGTTTTATATCTTCTTTATCCAGCTTTGGTAATTCTTATATTTCTAGGAATCAGTCCATTTCTTCTGTGTTTTCAAACCTATGACAGCAAAGGTTTTCAAAGTAGATATTGATGATCTTCTCTATTTCCACAGGATCTGTAGTGATTTCACCCTTTTCATTCCTTATTGCATGAATTTGAGTTTTTTCTTTCCTTTTTAAAATAAGGCTGGCTAGGAGTTTATAAATTTTATTTATTCTATCAAAGAACCAACTTTTTGATTCATTAATTCTTTGCATTGTTTTCTTAGTGTCAATTGCATTAATTTCTGCTCTAATCACTATAATTTCCTCTCTTCTTTGGGCTTTGAGTTTGACTCATTCTTCTTTTTCTAGACGCTTGAGGTGCAGCACTAGATTGTTCATTTGTGCTCATTCTGTTATCCTGATGTGACAATTCATTGCTATATATTTCCCTTTTAGGACCATTTTCATTGCATCCCACAGATTTCAGTATGTTGTATTTGCATTTTTGTTTGATTGTATATATTGTTTCATTTCATCTTTAGTTTCCTCTGTGGCTCATTGGTTGTTTAGTAGGGTGCTATTTCATTTCCATATGTTTATGAAACTTTTGCAGTTTCTTTTGTCATTAATTTCCAGTTTCAGTGCACTATGGTAAGATAATATGCTAGGGATAATTTCAATTTCTTAGCATTTATTTAAGTATGTCCTATGGGTTAGTGTATGTTTATTGTAGAGAACAACCCACATGCAACTGAGAAGAATGTGTATTCTGATGTTGGGTGGAACACTCTGTGCACATCTACTAGGTTCATTTGTTTGCAAGTTTGATTCAGTTTTGTTATTTCTTTGATGATTTTTTGTCTAGTTGATCTGTCTCCTTGTGACAAAGGGATATTAAGATCACCTGTTATAATTGTATTATTGCCTATTTGATTTTTCATGTGGATTAACATTTGTCTTTCATAGTTGAGTGTTACAGTATTTGGTGCATATATATTTATAATTGTTATCTCTTCCTCTTGAAGTTTTCCCCTAACTAGCATCTAGTGATCCTTTTTATCTCTTTTGATTATTCTTGATTCGAAGTTCACATTGTCTGCAAACAGAATAGCTACCTCTGCTTTTTTCTGGGTTCCTGTCACATGGAGTATTGTTTTCCATCCTTTGACTTTCAGTCTATGAATTTTCTTTTGAGTTAAATGTGTTTGTCATGTACAGCGTATTTTTGGATCTTGTTTCTTGATCCATCCTCTGTGTGTTTCCTTTTATTGATGAATTGAGGCTAACTACATTAATAGTTACAATGGTATGCATTGGCTCATCTCTGCCATATTATCTTCTTGTTGTCTGCCATGATTCTGATGGGTTTTCCTCTATAAGTGATCTGTTTCTTTTCTCTAACAGCCTTTAATCTTCTGTTCTTGTGCTGAAATTCTGATCTTGATTGTTATACGTCTGTGTATAAATTTATTTTTGTTATGGCTAGTTGGAGTTCTGTATGCCTCACTTATTTGTATTCCAGGTCCCTTTCCTGTGTTTGCAAAGTTTTCTGCTATTACTTCTGTTAATAGTTTTTTGTGTCATTTGTGTTGATTCCTGCTTTTGTGCTGACATATCTATCAGTGTTTATTTTTCTTTGTGTCATCTTGCAGCCATTGAAATGTTATTTACTGGTTCCTTGCTATTTTTAAGAGAGCTTTCCTTTTATGATTGCTAGTTTCAATGCTGTCTTCAAGGTCTGAGAGTCAGTCTTCAATTTCATTAATGCATTTTGCCAGTTTTCAATGGAATTTTTGTTTTCCTGGATATCTCCTTCAATCTGTTTCATGTATTCTAAAGTGTTTCCTGTATTGTTCATTCAAGGTTTCCACCATTTTTCTATGCTCTTCTATTTTTTTTTTAATCTATGTCTTCTTTGGATGTGCTCAGCAATTCTTTCATTATGTTTATCATTTCTCTTTTTACTTAAGAGATTATTTCTGATCTGATTTCCTTTGCAGCTTCCTGAAGCTGTTTCTTTATTTCTGTTGCTATTATTTGAGAAATTTCAGGTGTGTGATTTCTAATTCAACCATGCGTATGTCTCCTGTACTAGATCTGAATGTCCTGGAAGCTTGAGATTGCATTTTGTTCTTTCTTTTTGTCATTTTCTGGTGTTCCTCCATTTCAGTCAAATGCCAAGTCTTATCTGTTTCCTGTGCTGGCAGCCTGTCTGGCAGTGGGTCTCACTGAGTGTTACCAATGGCTGTGGGTGTCTGGGTGCAGACTCCTGGTCCCTGTGGGCTTCAGAGATGGTTCCTGGATGTGAGAGGGTCACTGATTGTGAACTCTGAGGGCCTAACCAAGGGTTCCCAGTTAACT
>RJWM01043956.1:0-13524 GCA_004363535.1 Dasyprocta punctata | reverse complement strand
TTTTTTTTTTTTTTTTGGATTCAGTATAGGATTCTTAGCAATATATAGACTTTATTTAGAAGTCATTTGTCATTCACTTACAGTTAATCATAATAAATTTATATAGTTTTTGTCAACCCACAAAAGAATCTAAAACATCCTGATAAACTATTTTTTTAATTTCCTGAGAATCAGCACTCCTCTTCTGAACTCCTTTCTTAGATTCTGTACTTCTGATTGACTTTTTCTTAATAAACCCTGCTTATGATGGAAGAACTAATTTCTATACTTTATGCTCATTTGGAACAGAACATACTAGCAACACTTCATGACACTGCCTAGATGAAAGTGTGTCACTTAATCTTGTTTGTCAGAGTGGATGGATTAAGAGACTTTTGGAGACATGATAGAATTTTAAGGGCACTGTGTCAGTGGGTCGATCCACTGATGATTTCATAGTTGAATGGGCTATTAGAAAGTGGTCCCTAGTTGGGCAGAGTGAGTCTTGGCAGTGTGTCTTTGATGACTATATCTGGCTCCTAGTTTCTTTCTCTTTCTGTTTCCTACATGCTATAAATTGAGCAGCTTTTCTCTTCAGTGCCATTCTGTCATTTTATTTCTGCCTTGGAGCCAGCTGACCAAGGAGTGAAGCTTCCAAACTGTGAGTGAAATCAGCCTCTCTTCCTCTAAACTGTAAGAACCTGGTATTTTTTTCCCCTAGCAACTAGAATGATAAGCAGTACAGAAAGGGAATGTAGAACTCTTCTTTGCTTGTTCCAGTCCTTAGAAAGTAATTCTCAATATATATTTATGGTGGATGTTCTGCTCTATTTGGGTAATAGAGAATGCCTTCCAGGTAAAATACTCCATATCCAGCAAGCTTCCCCTATGCACTAACCCTATACAACCTTCCCATTTCTTTCATCATATTTCTTTCCTCCTCAAAGAACATAACCAGTGATACGAAAGTGGTAGACAAGTTCACTACATGCATTAGGGTGGGTGTAACTCTGATTCAATGTAAACATTCACTTTTTCTCCATTCAAGCTAAATCTAAATCCCATCTGAGCAATTTCCCATCACAAATGAATAAAATATCTCTATCTCAGGTCTTGTTCCTAGCACACCTGATATAACTGTTTGCTTCTCAAAAGTTTTGCACATGAATATGCATGTTTTATTCAACTTTGCAAGGATAGTCACTTGAAAAATAATTCAAATTGCATAATTTCATTTACTAGAACAGTATGTTTATTATTGTAAATAATTAATAACTCACATTTAAAATGGTAACTGTATGTGTGTGAATGTGGTAGTAAAAGAAGGTTTTATTCTAAATTATTTAAACAGTTATAGAAGAAAAAACAATATGTCTTATTATTTACCCAATTAGTGTTCAGGTAACTGAAAGGATTAGCTTAGTCCTTTAGGATTGCTTCAGCTGTTGTTATTTTGGCCAGTGAAAATTATTTTCTATTATTTACATGAATATATTTTAATTCTTAGTATATCTAAGAGTCAGTTATTAATTATATTTCCTATGCTATAAGTTAATTTAGTCTCAACTTCTCACTTTCCTCAAGAACATTCTTGCAAGCTGAATTCAATAATGTATTAAAATTATTACACTTTATGAGAAAGTTGCTTTGGACCCAGGATGCAATGATGACTCAATCTATTAAAACTAAAAAATGTAATATTCCAAATAAATGGAACAAAGAACAAAAGCACACAATCTTTTCAACAGATGTGAAAGAATCATTAACAAAATTCTACATTTCTTTATAACAAAATACTGGAAGAAATTATATATATGATCTTACCTTGATATAATAAAGGGTATGTATGACAGACCCAACATCAGACTGAATAAAAGATTTGTTCTAAAATGATTAAGCAAAAACGAGTGTCAAATCTCACTAGTGTTGATCAACAAAGTATTTGCAAGGAAAATTAACCAATAGAAAGGAATCACTGGTTTTTTTTTGTTTGTTTGTTTTGTTTTGTTTTTTTGTACCGAGGATTGAAGTTACAACCTTGTGCCTGTGAGGCAGGTGCTTAAGCCACTGAGCTAAATCCCCAGCACCACCAGAAAATTCTTAAATCTGATAAATAAATGCAACAATCTGGCTGCATGCACAATCAAAATATACCAATAATAAATCCATTATAAAAGTAATCAGGAAGACAATTTTTTTGCGATACCTTCCAAAAGAAAATATGTATCTGGGAATAGAGCAACAAAGAAGTAAAAACCTCTCATGGAAATAGCAGAACACTTAGGAAGAAATGGAAGAAAACACTAGCAGATAGAAGGACTATACATTATCATGGATTGGCAGACTTTAAAGTAAAGTTTAGAATATTACTAAAATAGAGCTACTGATTGAATACCTGAGTTTGATACCTGAGTTTCTGTTGCTAGGAAAAAATGTGACACACACAACTGAAAGGAGGAAGAATTATTTAGGTTCGTGGTTTTAGAGCTTTCAGCTTGTGGTCAACTGCCTCCAAGTAGTATACATCTTGGTGAAAGCGCATGGAGGAGTGAATTTGCTCATCTCATGGTGGACAAAAAAGAAAGAGAGCAAGAAAAAGGAAAAAAAAGTGGGGCCGGGGCCAAGACTATTCTCATCTATTCTCATCCTTATTATTCCCCCAGAAACCCACTTCCTTCTCAAGAGCATATTCAGCTACAAACTCATCAGTAAATTTATCAATTGGTGAATTTAATACCTCTATGATCTATTTACCTTCCAAAAGTCTCATCTACGAACATACAAGCTTCTGAGTACATTTTAAATCCAAATAATACTAATCAAATTACCAGTAATAGTCTTCAATGAACTATAATAATTATATAAAACTTAGATGGAAATATAAAAGACCAGAATAACCAAAACAATTCTGAGGAGTAAAAAGAAAAAAAGCTTTATCTAATTTTGAAGTATACCACAAACACATATTAACAAAAACAACATGGCAGAAGCACAAAAATAAACATGCAGGCCAATAAAATATAACCGAGGGAACAGAAACAAACCCACAAAACTAGAGTCATCTTCATTTTGAAAAAAATGCCAAAAACATACTTTAAAAAGGACAGCATCTTTTATAAATGCTATTGGGAAAACTGGATATCCATAGGTAAAATGCTTAAAATTAGATCTCTGTCTTTCACCCTGTACAACGATCAATTCAAGTGGATCAAATACCTAAATAAAAGACCTGACATTTTGGAAGTGCTAGAAAAATATATAAAGGAAACACTTCAACTTACAGGCTCATGTAAAAACTACCTGAATAGATCCCAATAGCATGTAAAACTGTAAAAGAATTTCAAGCAAGACTGTGTTAAATCAAAAAGTTTCTGCACAGTAAAGAAAAAAATCAATAACAGTGTGAAAAGACATAATAAAGTATAGGAGAAAACTTGCCATTTACACTTTCAATTTGGAATTAATATTTACAATATATAAAACAGTATGCAAGGTGTTGAAAAAAATTTTAAAATGAGATACCATTTGATACAGGTATTCCACTCACTACTTGGTATATTGCCCAAAGAATTAAAAATTTAGTTTACTATAAGGATACTTCTGTACCCATATTTACTGTTGCATAATTCATAGTAAACTATGGAAACAGCCTAGCTGTGCATAACTAGATGAATGGATCATTTCAGTAGTGATTTCCTGGTCCAGTGCGAAGGGTGTTGGCTCTTTTCCCACACTGTACATGTTTTAATGCCCAGAGATTTTTGTGAGTTCATTTACATTGGGATATTTTGAGAGCAAAAATTATTTTAACTTGTCTCTTCTTTTCACATTTGAGACCATTTCTGAACACCCCAGTCACACAGTTCTATTTCCATATTCAACTATGAATGATCCACCATAATCTTTCTTAATCTATGTTTTTCATTTAGAGCAATGATTTTATCTTTAAGGATGCCCCCATGATTGCTGTGCCCTTCACAGTCCTTACAGATAGCATTTACAGTTTCTTCTTACCGCAGCACTTAGAAATAATGTCAATCCAATCACAAAGCCATGGCATCTAAATACATTTCCTAACTGGCTGTGCACAGATCCTATTGCTTCACTGGGACAACAGCCTCCAAAAGCTTGTACTCTATAGTCATTGGTAACAGTTGTTTAATTTTTAAATCAGACTTCATTTTCACAGTGAGAACATACATCTTGGCCTTATAAATATCCTCTTTGGCTCAGTTCTGCCTTTAAAGGAATTTTTGTTTCTTTATCTTGCAAATGCCAAATCCTAAATGTTCACTGCGTACCCCCTGATACTAAAGCTCACTGTACCTCAGTCATCGTTGTTTTTTCTTTTCAGTACATTAATATTTTTCTTTGTTGTTAACATGATTTTATCTATTTGATTTCATAGTTTTACCAAAGCTATTATCATCAGGCATATGAATCAGAAGGGATTTGCCAAAGAGAAAATTTTAGAACATCTTAGAAGGAAAACACTTATTTTCCACTTTCAAACTTGAGCCATGATCTTCTGTGGAAAAAACCATTATGGACATTGGACCTCGAATCCCAAATCTAATGTTTATGGTCAGCGGCAAGCTATAGAAGACGAATCAGAAGGCAAGCTGGCACTTGAAATATGGAGATATTCCTGCCTCAGGAAGACAAGCAAGGCTGTAGGGACCATCTGCTGTGTAGTCAAGAGAGCAACCACAGCAACAACTACAGTTAATGACAGCAGTCTAATGTCTCAAAGCTAATTAAAAATATGCTGCAGAGATATGAAAACTAATAAGAAAAGAACTGATATACATCCGTAGTGCAGCCGCCAAGATAATTATCTGGTCCTTACATAGTGATGACATGAGGGTACATGATGACCAATATGTCTGTTTTGCAAGGTAGCACAGTCTACAGGTAGGGCAATGCATTGCCTGTGGGCACTGTTGGTTGTTTTAGGTCATACAGTCGCTGCCATGTATAGCACAGGCAGGGAGTTTAGCAGCATTAACCTTGATCATGGCTTAGCTAAAGCAATTTAATTTAAGTAAATAGCCACAACACCATTAGGTTTCAAATACATTCTTTTAGAATAGAAGTTTCAGAACTGATCAAATACATGATGACTTGTATATACTGTATCTTTATAAAAAGAATTCTGGGAAATTGCAAACCATAACCATTAAAACTAACTTGGCCAAGTTCAAAAGATGATATTTTAAAATTAAAAGAAAAGCATTCAATTTTTTCTATTCAAATGTTTTTATAAACAACATATTTTAAACTATACTGTGTCGAAATGAATTTCTTTGGGCTTTGGGTTATTGATTCCAGGAAAAAAATGTCAATGAAAGGAAAATTTCCAAACTTATACTCAATTTGATTAACAAATTTATCCTTTGTGTGCTATACATCTCTGTTTGGTGAGTTTTAGAAATCTCTCCATCTGCTTTTCAGTATGCTCATGTATTTCCAATTATCTGAGTAGCAAAAACTGGAAAGATTAGACTTATTGTAAACTGTCTCAAAAATCTTAGCTTTCATTTTTTTCTGTATAGGAATAAGCTCATCAAATACAATCTCAAAATGTAGATTTCATTGTGATGTCTTTCATTGTATACAATACTTCTCCAATATAATCTTTATTAGGGCCAGGAGTTTGGCTCAGCAGTTTAAGTGCCTGTCAGGCAGGTGCAAACCTGTGAGTTCGATCCCCGGTGCCGCAAAAAACAACAACAACAACAACAACAAAAAATAATATAATCTTTATTTTCTTAGACTACCAGATTATCACTGCAGTGAGCAACTTTTTAATTTTGAAGAAAAAGAGTCATGTGAGTGAATGCACATGAAAATGTTTCAAATCTATATCTTTCATTCAATATTTATTATTTATTATTTATTTATTTTGTTACAGGGAATTAAACTCAGGACTTTATGCTTGCCAGGTCGGTGCTGTGCCTCTGAGCTACATCCCTGGCCACTTATTTCTTGGTTCATGTTAACCCAAAACATTTTGTACGAAAATCACAAACTCATATGCATCCACAACTAAGTAATTTATGTAACCAAGAATCATAGGTCAATTTATATACCAGTTAAAATTAATGAATAAATCAATCTTTTAAAATAATGATGAGTGCTTTTGCAAATTTGAAACTGACATATAAACAAAAAGTACAGAAAAAATTGAAAGGTTAGAATAAAAATAAAACATATTTATAAGTTTAACTGATCCACAAGTTTCTGATTTTTATCCCCAGTGCTATCAAAACCTTTGGCCTTGGATATTTTCTAATATTTATTTTCTTTACATCTGGTACTATTTAACTAAGGAGTTACATAAAACCTTTTATGTTATCTGATATTACATTGATAATCTACTTTAAAACTCTGAATCTAAAATCATTAATTTTCTTTCAAGTCTGACTGACCTCTTCCTATACAAAATATGCTGCCTTTTAATCTTTCATTTTAAATAATGCACGATTCTGGGAATATTTTTAAACTTTATGAGACCTTATATATGATTTTAAAATAATTACACAGAGCAACAAAATAATTAACATAGCAAACAGCTAAGCATATGAATTACTTCCTTCCTGAGAATACGCATTTATTATTTTAAGTCAACATATGTTTAGGATACAAAAAATAGTGCTTCAATGTGTAGTTTAAATAAAAAACATTCAAGAAGTTTAATATTTTACAGCTGTTTGTGTGTACATCTTTATTACTAGCTTCTCCATCAAAAGAATTTTCACTCTAAATCAAGTGTTTCTCAAATACAAACCATCAAAAATTGTCATATGGTCAAATAAGATTTGGTATTTTTGCCCTTCGCATGTAATCTTGCGATCTATGATGCTACTGTCTCTGGATTTTATCACAGTCAATCTTTCTCCTCTCAGTTATCAATCCCTGAGTCTCACTGTGTGAGACTGTTTTCGGGCTTCCAGAACCTTCTTGGGCTCCATGGAAGTAGAGTGAGTGCCTGCATGATTGCATGCCTCCAGGGTCAGTCCATAGACCCTGACTGACTATAGAAAAAGGACTTGTTCTTGAGCTTTGCTTTCTACTAATCAAGAAGCTCTAGGTGTGTGGTCTGCAAACCTTTTCTTCAAGTACTAGTGAATCAAAGTTAAGCTTCAGGTCACTTTGCTTGTGGACTTTTGTTCTGTGGGCATTTACTTGGCCTCTTTTGCTTTCTGATCTCACTGTATCACTTCTTTTCCAGATTTTCCCCTGAAATAGTTCCTAATAAATCTGGTTTACTTAATTTCTCACCTTGGCTTGCACCTGTGGGGAACCCAGTCTGAGGCAGTGAATAAAAATATCTATTTATGTAAATCACAAGCAACAAAGACTTCAGAAAAGAAGTACATCTAATTGATTTTCATATTTTGTAGCATATTTTTTCAACCTTTTATTTTTATTAGTACATATTTGAAGTACATAATTGTAGAGTTGGTAAATATGTAACATATATAGAGTTGGTAAAAACATAACATATTTTTAAAATTCTTTTCATGACCTCTTCTTTCTATCTTTGGGTACCTTTCATAATACGTTTTTCTTCTTCAATTTAAGCCCTATGAAAACAAAGTTACTGTACCAACTATTTCAAATTTGATTCCAAAAACTGATGAATCATTTTTCATGTGAAGACATCAATACCAATACTAAGGGACTTAATTTAATTCATTTAGAGTATATTCACAGTGGGCAGGAAGGCCCTAGCAACCACCAATATATATTGTTAGAGTTAACTTTTGTTCTTTTTTATTAATATAGAGGCTTGTGAATGAATAGAGCAAAATGATAGGTTAATGCGAAAGTATGCAATTGTAAATAACACACAGGATTATACAAAATTATGACAGTAGATCCATATCAATATTAACGAAAGAAATGATTATTTTGTATTTCCTCCTAGATATTTGTGATTGCCATGAGGTGTGCTACTCACATCTTCTTTCAAGGAAGTGTTTGCTGTGAGCCATGCAGTCACTTCACATCCTTGAGTTGCAGTGTTCATACCAAAATAACACGTATGAAATCTTACAGTGATGGAGCATGAGAAGAGTTTCACTTTCTAGGTATTTCCACCCAAATAAAGGACAGGTAAGCACTATTAATGGCCAGTCTTTGCTCTGAGTTGCTCCATCGACCCAGTTGAAAAACACCCATGAAGGGACCATGGTCTGAGGCTCCTCACACCACATCTTCTTTCTTTCTACCTCTGCATTTATAGGTCTCATAGCTGCATTATATTCTAAAAGCTGTTCCTGCCCACACATGCACCTGAACTCCACTTTATCAGTCAAGTGTGTCACAGCCTCAGAAAGATTTGCTCTAATTCCTTCCCAAGTCACCAAAATTGTCAAAATATTTATATTCAGTTTTACTACGTATATCTTTAAAGGTAAGTTCCTTAGCCAATCATTTATTTTCTTTATGATTTACTCTGCTAAATTAGCCAAGTTAATGCTCAATTATATACTGACAGCAAATACTTGTGGTATTGACAATTTTGTACATTTAGATTAAACATGGATCCAGAAATTTTGAGGAGATTCACACTGATGTATTCTTTATATATTCTGGCTGATTCTAAGTCAATAAGCACATCACAATGAAATGGAGAAAATGGAACATTTCAGTGTGAGAACGTCCATGAAGAGATTCCTAATGCAATCTTAGGTTGCATTTCACTCAAGGAAGTAATTTTCTCTGTTCTGTTGAAAGAGTTGCATATGAATTTTTTATATGCCTTATTACATATCGTTGTGTAAGAAATAAAGAAAATTATCAAGTATTGGGAAAACACCAGCCTTTAAGCAATCAAGATGGATGTGGTAAGAACTTACTTCTTAAGAGTTTTTGTCTCTTTAGATAACTTTCCTGTACTCTTGACTCTGAAGTAACAGGTTCAGCTGACTTAAAAAAAATGAAAATATCTCTCATATGTACCACATTTATAATTCACTTATAATCATAAATAAATGTCTTTGCTGGCATTACTAATCTAAAGGACATGTTATCATCTTATATTCCATATTAAATGTGTTGGGGATAGCATTACTTTTGTCAGATTTAGTACTTCAATATAGTTCCCTTAATTAAAGACTTTCATAAAAATACTATTTAAAAATTTTATGCCCTTACAGTTTGTGTAAATATGCAAAAATTAACTCTTTCTTTTCAAAAAAATCAAAGAGAATGTGTCCATATACTTCCTTTTAAAAACCAAAAAAGAATTACATCTAACCAGAATTTTTATCAAGAACCTGACTCCCTCTATGTTTATTACTTTCTGTTCTTTACTAATAACTTATTTCTTTCTTCCTACTGGAGTCACAAAAAATTTTTGATATGGTTGAATTTGTGAAGAAAAGAGTATGTACTTCTGCATCATCTTATAATAGTGATAACAAGTAATTATTTCTTAGATTACTAAGAATGTTGTTTTTAAATAAATACTACTTATTTATCTATAATTTCAGTAAAACTAATCACATATCTTTATTTATAGTTAAAACACTGGAATTTTTGTGATTTTTCTAGTATGTATTTATTATTTCCCTAATGAGTTCAAATTTTATTCTAAACACTTTCTAATCTCATAAGATGGAAAACAATCAGTATCTTAGCATATGCTCCTATTTAGTCTCTTAAGATTTCTAATCTTGTAAGCCATTTCCTAAGAAGGTAATTTTTAAATGAGTGTATTTTGAAAGAACTTTTACTGTGCAAGTTATTTAAATGTTGAAAATGTTCTTTCTCTGTTGTGTAATCTTAGTTGTGATTGCAAAATTTAGACTTCAATTTCATTACTGCTACTGCAAGTAGTATCATTACCCTTTTTCCAGCAGGTACAATGTTTCCTAACAACTTTATCAATATCACAGTTTATTCTCAAATATATATTCTGCAAACCCTTCATAGTTTAATGAACAAATTCCTAAATATATTAGTATTATGAAGTATATTTCTTCCAAAGGAGGTTTGTTGCTTGTTATAATAATTATCAAAAATGAAAGATTATAACATACAGTTTTGTCAACCAAAAATGCTATGCGAAAGTACTGTTGTACTAGTTTTACTCATCATACTCAATAAAATTTTACTGAGCATATTTATTTTGCCTCACACTAGATGAGTAATATAAAAGAATAAATATGGCCCATTCATAGATTTCACAGTATTTATTTGTTAAAAACCACAGGGCAAAATACTAATTTTGCAGCTGGACTTGGCGGCACATGACTGTGATCTCAACTACTCTGGAGACTGAGCAAAAAGATTGTAAGTTCAAAGCTAGCCAGGGAAAATTAGTCAGACCCAGACTCAAAAATGGCAACAAATGAAACTTCTGGGGATCCCCTCAGTGATAGGTCATTTGCGTAGCGTGCCAGTTAGTCTGCGTTATGTCTGTAACACAATAATCACAGAAAGAAAGAGAAGGAGAATTGGGGAAAGGTTGAATAAAATTGAAAATTAGGCAAGAATAAAAGGAATCATCTCCTTTTTAAAAATTTCTTCTATTGCTTACTATTAATAATTCTTGATATCTATGGCATAGTATTTATTTTAAAAATTTAGTAGCATTTATTTTACTAGATTATTAATATAAGATACATTGTTTAATATTATAAACATAATAAACATCAGGGGTTTGTCCTTTAGTTTAGTCCTAACAATGTTTTATGAACTTTTTAGAAGCATTTTTTCAAAGTTTTGGCAGGGAAATATTTTACATTGATTTTTCTCCTAGTGCTGATATGATAAAACTAATTTCTTTAATCAAAGGCTTGGTTTTTAATTAAGAAGAAAGTCTAAATAAACAATTCAATACTATTTAGAGGCAATGATCATATTTCTCAGAATCCTTTCGATTAATGTCATGTAACTAAGGATTTCTCTAAGTGTAGGCATGTATTTTCTGTATTTGGTATGTTGTTTGCCTACTAATGGCACACGTTTGTTAAGTAGTTGCATGTATTAATGAATAAGTTATTGATAGTACATTATAATTCATTGCAACTAATGAAGACTAACATTTCTGGTTTTCTTCAAAGATTAAATCATTCTACATTTATTGCATAGAAAGACAATGCTATTCTTCTTAATTTTATTTCCTTTTAGGAAAACTGGCCATCATTTTAATTGTCTGTACAGGTTTCTCAAGTTTCTGGAGCTAAAACTAGTTATTCGGAATATGTGGAACTAATATGCAAATTATCATAGAAAATTACCTTAAATTTCTTTGGAGCAATGAGATATCACAAGCTAAAGAATGCAAAGGAGAAGATAAAAATTAAATAGATGTCCTTGTCCAGGAAATGCTGAAATACTACAAACAGACTCTTAAAGATAGACAAGAATTTGAATGGTATCTTGTAAAAACATCTTTCTCAGACACAGAATACTGAGATTCATGAGGGAGACTTTATTTAGTTTCCCTGTGCTGATTCTGGGCTGAACAAAGATTTAATCCATGATCCGGTTCCTCAGCTAGTTTCCATTCGCATTCAATTAATTCCTGCCAAGTTTGTCCCTCCACATCAGTGTCCTTTTAGTTGTCCTCATTCTGCTCTCAGAATTTTCAGATATCACCAAGCATCTGAAATACTAAAACAGATATTTTTATCCACACATTATATATGTATATATGTTTGTATATACAAATATATGTGCATAAGCTTATAAATATGCAAAAAAGATTTCATTTTAACACATACATTAACATATGTATATATGATCCTGGTAATTAAAATAAAATATTATATATATATATGATACTGGTAATTAAGAAAAAATATGTACATAAATATTTTCCAGACTTGGATAACCTTTACAAGAGCTATTTAAATATTTTCCCCTTTAATGATGTACTGTAGTTTTAGATTTTTAGGTTATTCTTTTATGTGTTTCTATCAACCAGAAACTTTCTTCCAAAATTTCATTTTGAATTTGATTGAATAACTGGGTGTACATGAATGAAAATTTACATATTAAAGTCACAAACTAAATAATATGCACTAAAACATATAAGTGTTGAAATCATCTTAGACAAAAATTTTAAAGAAATAGAGAAAAATCAAATTTATTGATTTTTTTGACTATCCAAAATTTTGTTGTTTTCAAATATACATATATTTTTTGACTATTAAAATGAAGAAATAGGACAGATATTAAGCAAGCACATTATTGAAAAGGAAAATGCCTGAAATTATTGCATGTTTATATATGACTTCTTTCTGTATCTAAACTCAAGTTTCAGGTATTTTACCAAACCTTGCTAGGTTGATCAAATACGTGATGATTTTTATCTGCATCTCACTGAGTAAGGACCTTTAAAAGTATTCAATAGTCCATTAATAATTTCCTTTTGTGTTCCCTAAATCCCCAAGAAAATTTTAAAAATAAAAGTCTCTACATGATTTGTTCCCATTCTACACTTTCTGGTTTTATTTTTTATTGTTTATAGATTGGTCGTTTTGACTCTCCAGTGAGACCCCATGCTTTTCATCTTGGGCTGATAAAGTATTCCTGGTCACTCTTGTTCTGTAACTTTCATCTTTTTGAGCTGAGCAGCTACTGAATTCTCCTACTTTCCAGTGCACAGATAGCCATTGTGGACTCTTACCCTTCTGATCCTGTGAGCCATCTTATGAAGCTTTTTATATAAATCTTCAAAGAAGATACACCCGCTGAAGACTGATGGAGCTTTTCACTTAACGCAGAGCAACTTTCGCATTATCCGCTTTCCATTATATTTAGGCTGTAAACCTTTTGGATGTTGCCACTTAGATCAGGATGGGTCTCCCAGTCTCAGTTTGCCAATCTACATGTTAATCATATTTGAAATACAGCCAGCAAAGTGCTTTATTTATCTACTGGACATCTCTTTATCCTGTCACATTGACAGTTGTGGTTAAAGGCCAGTCAGCAGGTACAAACAGCCACAGAGCCGGGTATGGTGGCACATGCCTGTAATCCCAGCACTCTGGAGGCTAAGGCAGGAAGATCACTTTGAGGCCAGCCTGGGCTGCAAAGCGAGGTCAAGGCCAGCCTGAACTGTGTAGTGAGACCCTATCTCAAAAAGACGGGAAAAAATAATTACATGTAGTTTCAATGAAAGCAATGGTATACTTTTATCAAAAAGGACATAAAATTTCAAATTTTGATTTCTGTCACCTTAATGTAACCAGAGTTCTTTGAGAAGATGAATCATTCTAGGACTAAAAGAGAAACTTGTAAGATAAATTTGGAGCATTGTGTGGTATTGGAAGAAAAGAAGTGCTTAGAAGAGAAAGAAAAAGGAGAGTGGGAGGGAAAGAAGAAAAAAAAAACAGAAAGGAAGGAAAGCTGGAAGGAAGGAAGGAAGGAAGAAGGAAGGAAAGAAGGAAGGAAGGGGCTCAGAAACTTTCAGTCCTGATAATGAAATGAGCCAATATACTAGAAATATAACATCGCTTACAGTACTGTAATATACTCTTTTTGCAGAATATGTTGCTGTGGACACAATATAATTTAAATCCT